>JANHJO010000825.1:98962-112562 GCA_032468235.1 Pseudoxyrhopus heterurus
CTTTTTACCATATGATTTAAACCAAGAGTTATTTCAGGTTCCCAGATAAATGAAGCTCTTCCATCCCCCTGCTGCGGCTCCCTGATGGTTGAACCCACCACGGGCTGGCCCCGCCTCTCGCCCTCCCCTCCCAGTCACTCCTCGCCTAAGAAGGTAAGGGCAACGGCGGCAGATGGAGACTCGTTTCATATTCCAGAATGGGAATGAAGCACTCCGTAGTTGCCTCTTCTCCCGGCCCTTGTTGGTGCTGTGCACACCTTGGTCACTTGGGGAGACACATGACTTTCCGCCCCGAGACACTCGCCTGGCCCGGCTGCAGCCGATGCTCCGCATCGTAATGGGGTCCAGAAGGAGGAGCGGGCACCATCTCCTCCATTGTGAAGGATTCTAAATTTAAGTGTGCTGCGCAAGGCGCTGCAAGAGCAGAGACCAGGTCATGGAGGCGGCGAGAGCAGTGGCATTAGCCGCAGCCGGGCCAGGCCAGGCCAGTGTCTCAGGGCAGAGAGAAAGTCGCGTGTCTCCCTGAGAGGCTGAGGTGCGCACAGCACCAACCAGGGCTGGAAGAAGAGGCAAGTACAGGGGCACTTTGTTTCCGCTCTGGAATATGGAGCAACTCCATCCGCCGTCGTTGCTCTTACCTTCTTAGGCGAGGAGTGACTGGGAGTAGAGAGGGGAGCAGCCAGTGGTGGGTTCAGCTGACAGGGAGCCACAGCAGGGGGCACAAAGAGCCGCATGCGGCTCTGGAGCCACGGGTTGCCGACACCCGCGTTAAACAAATCCTTGTAAGTAGATCAGTACTGTAGTAGAGTGATTTTAAAGCTTGTATTTGTGAAGACTGCTATATTAAGTCCTAATTACTACTAAAGGTAGTACAGGTAGACTTCAATTTATGACTAAAATTGACCCCAAATTTCCCTTGCTAAGCAATACAGTTATTAAATGAGTTGCACCTCATTTTATGACCATTTTTGCCACAGTTGTTAAGTGAATCACTGCAATTGTTAAGTGAATCATGCATGTGTTAAGCAAATCTGGCTTCCTCCATTGACTTTGCTTGTTGGAAACCAACTGAGAAGGTTACAAATGGTGATGACATGACCCTGGGACATTGCATCTGTCATAAATACATGCCGGTTGCCAAGTGCCTGAATTTTGATCACACGATCATGGGGATGCTGCAACTGTAGTAAATGTGAAAAACAGTCACAAGTCAACTTTGTTTCAATGCCATTGTAACTTCAAAGGGTCACTAAATGAGTAGTTATAGGTTAAGGATAACCTGTATTGCGAATTGTGCAAATGCTTATCTTTCACCAACTTAAGATTCCAACCATTTTAAAAATGAGCAAAAACATAATATACCAAAGTCTTTGCATGGTGATGGTGATGAATCAATATGGAAAAAAATCATGGTTTTGTTTTTACTTGATAATAAATATCATTTTCTTTTAGTGCTAATCAGTGAACACATGGAAGTTGTGGACACTTATTTTTCTGAATTAGATACTTCAGTGCTAAATTAATTTAGGTCTAGATTTACTTTCTCCATTTGTTTAAAAAATTGTTTCACATCTCTAATTGCCCCTTATGATTTGATATTATTTTGTATGTTTCTATTTTTATTATCACAATTTTGTAAAATATTTTAGAAGATAGAGCATGGTATTAATGAAAACTAAAACTAAAAGAGACAGGGTGTTCATAAAATGAAAAATGTGTTTTGAACCTGATACTTATGAATTCTGAAAGTTCAGTCAAATCCCGTTTCTTCTTCATCAGAAGATACTTATTTTTTAGATAGTGTCATTGTCTATGCTGCATGGCCTCTGCACCTGTTCCTTACTGCAGCATCCATTATCCCACCACTCTGCTTGCTCCATTGTGTCTCCTTTCCCTGTCTTCCCACAACAGCTGCTCAGTTGTGGCATATAACACAGACCTGCCCACTTCTCATCTTCCCTTTGCTTCCCTTCAGACTTTGTCACCAAGGAAACTCTTGTAACTTGGTTTTTTATGGTCCCCTCAAAACACTTATGCTCAGAACAATTGCATTTTGGTCAGTATCTGGAACAAAACAGCCTTACTATTTGTTTTTGCATCTGGGTAAAAAAATTATGTTTCAGTTTGGGCACAAACCACCCCAAATTTCTGTTTATGTAAAGGAATGATTTGTGTATGAATTGTTTTGCTGATCCTTAGAATATATAAATTACAACAAGTTGCTTATAAAAGCTGTTAGGAGGAGGAAAAGCCATTTCTCTTAATAAGTTGTATTTCTCTTTCTTTTTAAAGTTGAAGCATTGTAGCCGCTATATACATGACTTGTTTCCTTCATTGATCAAGAACCTAGATCCTGTGCCACTCAGACATCTTCTTAATTTAGTTTCCATCCTCCATCCAAGTGCACATACCGAACAGGTAGAAATAAATGAATTTAAAGCAGTATTTTCTCTGGCTGAAATTTTTTCCATATATGTCTTTTTTAAAATTAAACAAAATTACATATGAAAGTAGTTGGGAAAATTATGGCATTGCTGATAGAATAAATTGGATGCACTTGCTCTGAAGAGAGGGAGAGGAAATTCATTTATGTGCAGAGGTTTACTTAGATTAGAGGCCAATATTTACATCTCTCTCATTTTTTTGCTGTAATGGAAAAAATTAAATTAGGAAGATTCCTTTTGAACCCGAGATAATTTGCATTTGCGAATTTGTGAATAACAGCGTATACATTTACAATTTATGAATAACAGAATACATATTTATTTGACATTGTAATTTATTATTCCTTTACAGACTTTATATTTGGCATCCATGCTCATTAAAGCATTGTGGAATAATGCTCTAGCAGCTAAGGCCCAACTATCAAAACAGAGTTCTTTTGCATCTTTACTTAGTACAAACTTACCCATGGGAAATAAGAAAGGTGAGTACACATTTGTTTCCTGGGCATGATAAATGATTAAGTAATAGATTTAAAGTTTTATGGTTGAGTTTATTATAGAGACTAATATATTTTCTAAACAAAAAGCAGTTTCTTTTAGTTAATCATAAGTTTCTTGTTTCATTTTTGTTCAAAAGTAGAAATAAATTTCAGGTAGAAAAGGCCAGCATGTTCTAGAAAATAGAAAAACTCTCTCTAGAAAATTTAGTTAGATACTGGTACTCCTTGATTTATGACCCCAATTGGGACCAGCTCTTCTGTTGTTAAATGATGCAGTTGTTACGTGAATCATGCCTGATTTTATGACCTTTTTTACTGCAGTTGAGTCACACTGTGAAGTGAATTGCACAATTAAATCATATGGTTGTTAAGTTAATCTGGTTTGCCCCATTAGGTTTGCTTGTTGGAAGCCAGATGGGAAGGTCATAAATGATGGTTATGTGACCAGGGGCACTGCAGGTGCCATAAATGCATGCTGATGACCAAGTGCCCAAATTTTAATCACATCACCATAAGGATGCTGCAGTGGTTTTAAGTGTGAGGACTGGTTGTAAATCACTTTTTTTCAGCACTGTTGTAATTTGAATAGATACTGTACATAGTCATAAGTTGAGGACTATCTGTATGTTACTACTGATAATATATAATCAGTACTATCTTTACTTTTCTCCCCTTCTTCAGAGGAAGAAGAACTTCGAAGAGCAGCTCCATCACCATGTAAGTTACTGCAGAAAAGCATTATGACAGAATCATCTTATTAAGGAACCTTTATATAATTTTTCATTTTATCCATCTTTCATTTAGGTGGCAGCTGAACTAAGTTACATTTTGAGCAGCAGTCTAGTCATTCTTCCACACACATAATTCTATAATTCTTTCTTACTTTCTGTTATCCTTTGCAAGAACAGCAGGTCAATTTGCAGTTACACTGTTGATGTTATTAGCTACTAGACTAGCTTCAGGGCTAATGAAATGTTTATAGCAAGAGCCACAACAATACAGCTTTCTCCCCCCCCCCCCTTTGGCTCCATGGATCAGTTTCATGGAAGACAATTTTTCCATAGATTGGGGTGAGGAGAAAGATCACACAACCTAGATCCCTCACATAGTGCAGTTTACAGTAGGTTCATACTCCTATGAGAATCTAAAGCCTGATGATCTGAGGTAGAGCTGAGGTGGTGATGCTAATGCTGGGGAGCAACTGCAAATACAGATGAAGCTCCTTTTGCTCACCTGCTGCTCACCTCCAGTTATGCAGCCTGGTTCCTAATAGGTCACCGACTAGTACTGGGCTGTGGCTTGGGGGTTGGGGACTCCTGGATTAATACAACTGAACCTATTTTAAAATTAACATTTTCTGAACAGGCCTTTTTTCTGAAATAGGGTCGCCTGCAGCAAGCCCTCAAAGCAGTGATAACAGCGATACTCATCAGAGTGGAGGAAGTGACATTGAAATGGAGGAACAACTGATTAGTAGAAATAAGCATGTCCAACAGCGACTTTCAGATACAGAGGTACAATAGTAATTTCTTTCCAGTTATGATAATTTCAAAAGGCTAATTAAGCTAACAAAGATTAATAAATAATTTGATAATATGAAATGTGTAATGTTTTTTGGTTCAACTTATATAGCTGGGTTTATACATTGCACTGAATCATTATTTGATTTGCTTCTTCATATGCAATCTGTTGGGTGAACCAAGCCATTTTAGTTTATAAATCATGCTATATTTGTTAACAAATCAGTGGACCAAAATATTTAGATACTCTTGAATTTTACCAATATTTTGGGCTAAGGGTTATTCAGATGCACTTTAACATGAAAATTGCATTTAGATTTGGAATTGGCTACCTGTGTTTGGAAAGCTTCATTTGAAATCCTTCTCGCAGCACTCTCACCATCTTTCTTCAGGTTGGCAGCAGCCATTTCAGAGAATATGGTCTTCCAAAAGGCTTTTCCTAGGATGCTGACCTTACTTTGGTTTTTAACTATCTTGCCAGCCCCCTTAACTTCTTTAAACCATTGAGTGCTTTATATATCACTGATTTATTTGCTGTTATTTCCTTTAAAATGGAAAATGCATCATCTCTGAGCAACATGTGACTTTACCTGATTATCTAATGATTCAGCATGTACAGTAGATTTAGTATTTCTTTCATTTTTTTTTAGGAGTCAATGCAGGGAAGTTCTGATGAAACTGCAAATAGTGGCGAAGACGGCAGCAGTGGGCCTGGCAGCAGCAGTGGTCACAGTGATGGATCAAGCAATGAGGCAAATTCTAGCCATGCAAGCCAGTCTGCAGGAAGCCCAGGCAGTGAGGTGCAATCAGAAGATATTGCTGATATTGAAGCTCTCAAGGAAGAGGAAGAGGAAGAAGATGAAGACCAGGGTCACAATTCGCCCAAAACTAGTCGGAATGTAGATTTGCGAAGCCGAAAAATAGAATCTCAATCAGGCATTTGCTTGGGAGATGCACAGGAAACAACAGATAGGAATGCTGTAAGCAATGGATCTGGGAATAGCCATGTTTTTAATAGTGAAGCTGTTCCATCAGTAGATAATAGAATTAGAATGCTGGATCCCTGTTCACACTCAGAGAATCCTGATCATGACATAACGGGTGAAATGAGTACTGCTCATATATCCCAGGGCTCCCAAGATTCCTGTATCACACATACAGGGGACTTCCTTGGGGAAGCAATTGGAAATGAATTGTTTAACTGCCGACAATTTATTGGGCCACAACATCACCACCACCATCACCACCACCACCACCATCACCACCACCACCATCACCACCATCACGAAGGGTAAGTTATTTTCCAGCGGCTACATTATTTGGAAAAAGCAAAGTTTGAATTTGCAGCTGAATATTATGTCTTGTAATACTGAATTCTGTGACATGAATATATTACACAAAATAATCTCCTTTAATCTTTTGCTTCCTTTTATAATTCTTTTGCTGATTCAAGGGAATAAAAATTCAAGAAATAATTGTTCACCCAAAAGTCTGCATCAGTAAAGCTTTGAAGCAAAACATGGAATTTTCTTTAGTTTGCTGAAATTCGCTTTGCTGATATATCTGCCCACATGTGAACATAAGCAGTCTTAGGGACAATATTAAAATCTTGTGAAATAAGTAATTGATTGCAGTCTGAAGCACCTTTCATTTTTAATCGTGCCAAGTAATTCTGAAATGTAATACATATTTCTTGTCTTATGTATATATTTTTTCTTAAAGAATGTTTAACAATTAGTGTGATTGCATTTCTATAGTTGAATCTTTTTAAAAGTTACATTTCTTGTTATGGATGAACAAATTGTTATTTTTCACTTTTAGATGGAAATCTATCTGAGCACCACCAACTGTGGGCTGGAGGAAGGATATATATGCTATTGATACAGTGTATTGTTTTATTACATCCAGACATGATTTATAATGACTGCAAAAAGCAACAATATGTATTAAGAATAGTTAGTTGTTTGCGTAAATTTTTGCACTGTAATAAGTTTTAACATAAATTCTTATTGTGATTTGTAGTTCTTGGAGCTAAAAAGTAGTTGGATTCTCGTGCTGCAGTGTTAGCAAATCCTATCTTTGTAGATATGCATGAGAAATTATTTATTTATATATTTATTGAATTTATTTATTAAATTTAGTGACTATCCGAATTAGAGTTCTTCAGAGTAGCCTGAGATTAAAAAAATTTGAGCTCTAAGTAGGCATTTCTGAGAATAGAACACTTTGCATTCAAGAATTTTGCTTCAAGATTGGGACAAAATGGGATAATTAATTTCGTGTTGTCTTCAGTGTTCTGACTTAAGAGTAATGTTTATGCAAAAGAAACTCTTATTCCCCAGATTTCAATAACAACATAATCAAGATTTAAAAAAAGGTAAAAGATGGTACAGTGCTTAAATTTAATGGACTGTTCTCCCAAACAATTCTATCCTCTTTTCATGTCTGGATTTAGGGTGAGAATTGGAAGCAGCACTACTCCAGGATGGAAACATTCAAAACGCTGTTTCTCCTGCTTCACTTATTTTTCACCAAACAGAGAAATACTTAATTTCCTCATACAGATCTGGTACCTCTATCCTTAATCAGGCTGCAGTGAACCTGTTTCATATTACTATTTCTAAAATAGTAATATGAAAAACCAAAAACCAGAACTGATGACCTGCTAGGCAATTCAAAAATGGCTGGAAGGGATAGCTACAATAGTTGCATTCACATATATTACTGTTATCAAGAAAAATATATTTTTTCTCTGGCTAATAAGAATTTCCTCCCTTTGCTTATGTAAAACTAATATTCTTCTATAATTTGCATATATTAAAATCTGTAGTTAGTATATGCTTGCTTTTATGTTATAGACACATGGTTGATGATATGTTAAGTGCTGATGATGTCAGTTGTAGCAGCAGTCAAGTCAGTGCAAAATCGGAGAAAAATATGGCAGATTTTGATGGGGAAGAATCAGGATGTGAAGAAGAACTGGTACAGATTAACTCACATGCTGAACTAACTTCTCATCTTCAGCAGCACCTTCCAAATCTTGCTTCCATTTATCATGAGCATCTCAGCCAAGGTAAGAAATAATTAAGTCAGGGATAATATTCAATCAATCTCTGAAAAAAAAAAATTGTAAAATACTGCATTGATGGAAATAGCATCATAAAATTACTAATCTGCCTACTAATCATGATCTTCATGTTACAGATTTTACAAGCTTTTAACTAGAAAAAAGCAACAAATATTGTCACATGAAACATTTGCTACATATTTTTTATAAAAATTATTGACTTAATATCTCAAAGTTCACACTGCTAGTAAAAGAACAAGATATGAAACTAAAACATGGGATACTTGTATAGAATATTGTGGGCTATTTATTTGAGCAGGTTATATAAATGCTCTTAGGTTTTAAAACTATTGCCAGGGGAGCTCAGACATTTAGTATAGACCAGTACTTCTGATAGCAAGTAAAAAAAATGTATTCAACCAGGCCTTCAGAAAATAAGCTGGCTTATTAATGAGTGGATATTGTTGGATTTATTTCTATAAATTGTGCTATAATTGTGTTTTTTTTATTTTACTTGTATTAAAAGTTAATTGAACACAGTTCATAAGTAGAATAGTGAAGTATAAAAACAATAAAATCTATAGACTACATTACACCACAACTTCCTTTATTATTCATGTAAAGGTAAAAGTAAAAGTAACCTGTGTTAAATTTTTAAAGAAGATAAGTGTGTTTTAGATTTACCTTTTAAATAATAACATCAATACAAATACAAATTATTCAAAAAGTATAAGAAATGTATTTGGCTAGTACAGAATTCCCAATTATTATAATATTTTTAATAAAATTAACTGCACTTGCCTGTATTTGGTCCCCCAATATCCTGACTTGCTTCAAGTTTATAGGGTTGTATATTAAACAATTATTTACAGGTATTCATGGACAGACTCCACTCAAGTCAGGATACACATTCTATATTTTTAATAACACCTGTCTTTTGCTCAGGACCAGCAGTTCATAAGCACCAGTACAACAGCAACGCAGTGACAGATATTAACTTGGATAATGTTTGTAAGAAGGGAAATACCCTTTTGTGGGATCTGGTCCAGGATGAAGATGCAGTAAGTTAAATATCACACAAGAATATTTTCCAAAGAAAAAGTAATAATAATTGTCAATAACTTTTCTCTTACTTGCTCTAGATACATCTTTCTGAAGGTTTAATAAATGAAGCAGAGAAGCTTTTATGTTCACTAGTATGTTGGTTTACTGATAGACAGATTCGTATGCGGTTCATCGAAGGCTGTCTTGAAAATTTAGCAAATAACAGGTAAATAAACCACCCAGAGTTTCTCTCTGAGGGACATGGGCAATTTCTAAATATGATACATGAGTAAATATAAATAAATAATTAGGCTTAAACTACAGGTATTAGTTCTTCACTAAATTTTTTTTAAATATAACTATATGATAATGTTAATGTTAATGTAAAGGCTATAAATTAAAGACCACCATGATGCAAGTGTTGATTTATATCTAATTTTCTTTCATTCCTTAGATCAGTTGTAGTTTCTCTTCGTCTTCTCCCAAAATTATTTGGTACATTTCAGCAATTTGGGAGCAGTTATGATACACATTGGATTACAATGTAAGTACAAATACCTAGGCATAGCAAAATAAGCTGAATATGATTCCTTATTAGGAATCATACAGGCGTAACGTACAAAAATGCTAAGAATTATAAAATCCATTTCATTTTATTTTGAACATTCTTCAATTTAATAACTTCAAAATATTTGCTGATTCATTTAATTACAAATTGAGTGCCAAGAGATCTCCAAGGAATAGTCCAGGCAGTTCCCAGGAGTTAACCCTGACTTAATAAAATCCTGGAAACAATTATTATGATATAAATAATTAGGACTCAAGGAAATATTAATAGAAAATTTGAAGCTAGCTTGAATCTCTAGCAATCACGTGTGGCATAATATTAATTTATTCCACATTGATTTAATTATATCCACAAGATTTTTTTGAATAATGAAAGTGTTAAAACCAGTCTTGGTAATAGATGAATAAGCTGTGATGAGGAATGCCATGAATTTTTGTAAGTTCACAGATTTTGATGCCGAATACCTCTTGATGCATTTGTTTTCTCTCATTAAGAGATCAAACAGCATTTACTTTCAATTCTCTTACTCTTAGTTATGTTTTCAGTATGATGTCTTGTTAAGAGTTATATTTATAACTAGATTACATACTATGTTCCTCTTGGCTGCTAACTTGCCATGACTTGACTTTTAAAATGTCTTGGGAAGAATTTTTTTTTCTTCTGAATTGTATGCAGCATCTATCTTGTTTATGTGGTCACTAGAAGTCAGAAACAACTTGATGGCACATAACCAGTATGCAGCATAAGTATTCTGTACCTGTAAATGTATGTATTCTATCATGTATAAGAACCAGTTTTGCCTAGTGGTTAAGGTGCTGGCCTAGAAACCAAGAGACTGTGTATTCTAGTCCCACCTTAGGCATGAAAGACGGCTAGGTTAATTTGGGCCAGTCACATTCAGCCCAACCCACCTCACAAGTTTGTTGTGGGGAAAATAGGAGGAAGAAGGAATCTGTATCTATAAAAGAGAAGCATGGTTGTGTAAGTATGTGTGTATGTGCTCTATAAGCTCCTACACGAAGGAACCAATCTTGGCGAAACTTGGCACATACACAGTTTAGCGTTGTAAGATCAGCACTGCGGAGGTCTCGAAGCCCTTTGGGGGGTCTGTGCTCCCCCAAATTGTTCCCAAAGTGAAGACACACACACAAACAACTGAAAACGTCTACTGCCCATGCACGTAGCCCTTTGACCTTGCGCATAGCCCTTTGACCTTGGCCCGCTTTTCCCTCAGCGCCATTGCCTCCACTGCCAACAAACAAACAGCTTTGCTGTCTGAGGAATTCTGGGAGTTGAAGTCCTCCAGGTTTAAAGTTCGCCACTGGACAGAAAGTAAGCAGCAGCAGACAAGATAGGACATTAACACACCCATCAGAGATACAGAAGCACACATCACACACACACACAACATCAACAACCAATAGGACATGCCGGCCCAAGTATACTTCCTTTAAAGAAAAGAAAAAAACCCGAGCAAGGCCGGGTAATCAGCTAGTATTATATAAATTTGCTGCCTTGAATTACTTCTAAAGGCAGGAAAGAAAAACCTAATAAATAGCTTAACATATATATGTGTACTGTTTGCCCTTCCATGTGCCCTTCCATCTTGTCACTGGGGAGGGGCTCGTGTGTTCTGTTAAGGTTGAAAGCTATGCTGGAGTTATACCATCGGAAAGTGCACTGCTCTATTTTTAAATTATTTATATTCAATTTAGAGATAAGAAAGAGAATAAATATGCTAATCCAATATGATCCTCAATTGTTCAATTGATCTTCAGAACCTCCCATTCATAAATGCTGCAGAGTTCTTTCCCCCAAATCCCTCCTTGAATAAAAACCTCTTCAGCAATGGAACACTGCCCAGTCCAACTTAAGATCACCTAAAAGTTGCTTTTAGTACAACTAATGATAATTGATAGCCAGTGTTCCCTAGATCCTAGAAGGTTGCCAGCCTTCATATCTCCTTGTTCTTTTACACAGCATATAATTTGCTTTTTAAATCACTTTCTTTTGCCATCTTAACTGCCACCCTTCCTTTCTCTTGTGGGATATATCTTAGAACAGTCTTATTCTCAAGTTCTACTTCTCAATTAAGCAAAAACAAAATCTTGCATGGATGTGTGCCAGACTCACAAGAAGGCATTGACTACTGCATGCTGTCACAAGATAAAACCTGTCATACCATGTCTAGTAGTGGTTGTAATGAATGGAACAATTGTCATACCAAAAAGTAGGTAGAGTTATGGCACATCACACAGAGCAACCTTAAAGGTAATATTTAAGAAATATTATGAACCATTTAAGAAATCTTATTAAATGCAGTGTGTATGTGGGTGTCTATGACTTACATAATGGTTTCCCCCCCTATAATTCCCATTAAATGATATGAACTCTTACATTGAAACAGGTGGGCTGAAAAAGAACTTAATATGATGAAGCTTTTCTTTGATAATTTAATACACTACATTCAAGCAGTCAGAGAAAGACGGCATAAACACACATTGTAAGTATGATTTTGGAGGATAAGGATCTTGCCCTTTTTTGTCTGTTCACGATTTAATATTTTGAACTACCATTGTTTTCCTTGGCCTTGCTAAATTCCATTTGCACATGACCACACTAATTGCTTGATCAGTCAGAATAATTTCAGCATATGACTTACTGATGCATATCCACTTCCACCATTTTTCTTCAGAGATGTACTAGCACTTTTGGTAAGTGGAAAAAGGAATTAAAAGGAATTCTGATGCAAAATAGAATTTGACATTTTAAGATGGCATTGACAAAATAAAATTATAATGAGGCAGTGTACAATTGCAATATCCATCAATATTTGCCTGCTATAAAATTATGACTAATTTATACCATACTATGTTACGCTGAGTGCTGACTGTTGATTGAAATTGTTTATGTTCAGCAATATTTATATTGGAATAGGAGAAAGGTAAAAAGATAATTTGGAAATTAAAGCAAAAGAATAAGGTTTTTATCATTTGGGTATTAGATATACAGCAGATTCCATGTTGCCTTTTATAATATGAGATACAAATTCAGTAAACGTATACTGAATATGTGTTCATCATTAATAACTGAAACTATTTTGAATAACATTACTTAAAGTTTCCATGTGGTAGTAGTGTATATTTATTTAAAACATTTAAATAACCACCCGTTGTCTTCAGGACTGACAACGTTAGGTACCTCACAACCAAAATATAAAACATCTACTTAAAATACAAATATCAAAACCAAAACACCTGGTACTATAGTCAAAATTTTCCCCTGCAGCCCCCAGGTTCATCTCACCTTGACCCAGCAAATGGAGGAAAACCTACAGTCATAATGTATTAGTCTTAACTTCATAAAAAGGTTATTTCAGGTTAAAATAGAGCCGGCACATATGTTCTCCAGTCTTATATGACAAAGACGCATACCGGTAATAATATTTGGGGAGGAGGGAGATAAATGACTTCTAGGCCACGTTCACCTCCAGTGGTTTTTTTTGTCATCACCGAATCCTCAGTGCAGAAATTCAGCAGCAATAATCAATACTCAACATTGTGCTTTTTGTTTATTTAACAAAATAAGAATGAAGCAGATTAATATTTTATATGTATGCTGGCCTATGACTGTAATAAAAAATTGTTCTATTTTATATTTTACTTTACAAAATATCCCCCATAGGAATTTTATATATCACCATGTACCCTATAATCCATAAAAGCTGGGGAAACTAAGGTATTTCACCCAACTGGAAAAATATTACTGGTCCAGGCATGATGAAAAAAATCTGAATCCTACAATAATGTTTAGTTTTAACTTTGATTCAAAAGATTATTTGATAATAAGTTTTACAATGGACAAATTAAAATTCTCTTTTTGATTTAGAATGTTTAATTCCTCTACCTTTTTTGTCACAAAACCTGAATTGGATGTCTATGAAGTCTACAGCAGTCAAGCTTAAATGATTTTATCTTTTTCAACATTTGTAATAACCATTTTGTCATCTGTTAATGAGGTTAGGACAACCCTCAGAAAAGATGAGATGTATTAGTCTAATTTGAAAAAATATTAAGCTGTCTTAAGGTTTACTAATTGTTTTTACTAATTTCAATGATAGATACAGCCATAGCGCAGAGGTTCAGGTGCGTCTTCAGTTTCTGACATGTGTATTTTCCACTTTGGGATCACCAGATCATTTCAGTAAGTTTTCATTATATCTTAATTTTTAAAAATTTAATTCTCTGCTTTTTTCTTGAAGATTTATTTCTTAAAGAAATATTGAAGGAGGGGAATTCGGAACGCTTATTGTAACTGCAAACTAAGTACAAGTAGTCTATGGCTTACAATGGTTGCTTACCAACCATTTGGAATTACAACAGACACCCCCAAAATGTAGTTACAACCTGATTCCAAAGTTCCAGTGCTCCCCGCTGCAGTTGGGTGTTCAGCAACCA
>JANHJO010000825.1:118379-129625 GCA_032468235.1 Pseudoxyrhopus heterurus
TAGCTTTTTCCCCCTGCCCCACAGAGTATAATATTGGGGAGGAAGGGATTACAAGAAAGTAAGCATGCACAATGAGAAATACATATTGAAATCAATATGCTGGCACTAGTAGCCAGGTGTGGGCTGCTACGGGTTCAGTTGATCCTCTAGCTAAGAGTCTGCCCAGTTCGGCGATCCCGTAAATCCCACCCCGTGGCTGGCCCCCCCCCACCGGCCCCGCCCCGGAGTCTCCACGCGGCCCATTTTGGATGCCAGGTAAATGCAGGGCCCTCGGGGAGGACAAAAAACGGGCCTCCTGGAGGCTCCGGAACCCAGGGGAGGCCATTTTTGCCCTCCCGGAGGCTTGAGGAAGGCTTCCAGAGCCTGGGGAGGGCGAAAAACAGGCCTCCTGGAAATTCCAGAGATTAGCGCCTCCGGAGCACGGAGGAGGCTGTTTTCACCCCCCCAGAGCTCGAGAAAAGCCCCTGGAGCCCCGGGAGGGTGAAAAACAGGCCTCTCGGAAGACCTGGGCCTGTTTCTGGCCTCCGGAGGGTGTCTGGAGCCTGAGGGAGGCTGTTTTCGCTCTCCTGGAGGCTCGAGAAAAGAATCTGGAGCCTGAGGAGGGCGAAAAACAGGCCTCCCGCCATGGTGCAGGAGGCCAACTATGCCATGCCCACCATGGCCATGCCCACACAGCAACCAGGCAGAGAACTGATTGCTAAAAGTTTTGGAGCCCACCCCTGCCAGTAGCCTTGTCACACTATACAAACAGCCTGGTATATTCCCCATTGTTTGCCTGCTTATTCTCTTGTAATCTCCTCTCTACAGTTTCTCTGCTCTGCAAGGATAGGAAAGAAAAACAAAACAACAGGTCAGGTATGGGGCAACATATACCAATTGTAACTATGATCACGTACATGATTAAGGGACATTGTGAAGGTCATAAATAAGGCATTGAGTATAAAGTTATTTTTTCAGTACTGTCGTACTTTCAGTCACTGGAGGCGGTAGATAGGTGAAGACTACTTGTAAATAAAATACGTCCCTGTGGAAAAGCTTCACCTTATTTTCGCAGAAAGCTCTGTTAAAAGTGCAGAAAGAGATATCTGTTGGTCAGCTGGAAAACATAAAAGATGGCAAGATGAAGTATTGCCCTTTGCCATAAAGAATTTTTGTACTTTGCCAGAGGATTGACCTGTACTTTTTCTTCCCCCTTCTACATGAACAAGTTTCTCATGGCCCTAGTCATTGTGTTGAAGGCATACTATTGGTACCTATATACAGATGCTTTTATAATAATAACTTCCTTTTTTAAAATAAAATTATCTTCACTTGTTATCTCAAGATGGTCTTTGTGTCCCTGGGTGCTCCAAGGAGAGAGCGAAAAGGGGAAGGAGTTCAGCTTCCAGCATCCTGCTTGCCAGCACCTCAGAAGGACAATATCCCAATGCTTTTACTTCTGCAAGAGCCTCATCTTACCACCCTGTTTGATTTGCTAGAAATGCTTGCCTCCTTTAAGCCTCCACCTGCAGAAGTGGCTATGGAAGATAGTGAGGTAACTTTAATTAAGGTTCTTGGGCACAAATTGTGTTTTATGCAAGTGGCCACCAACCCCTGGGTCGCAGTCCACTACGAGGCGATCTGTTTGTAATCAGGCTGTGGGCTAGTGCACATGCACGCAGCTCAAGTCAAACAAGTGCCAGGCTGCTGCACATGCACGTGCCTCTCCAGTTGCAGTCGATCTGTGTGTGCAGGCTGGCCCTCCACTCATTTGAGTCAAGCTACACGCTCCACTTGCAGTCAAACTCTGTGCGCCGGCCTGCCACTTGCACGGCCTGGTTCCCCTCTTTCCCCCCTCCCCAGCCAGGCTTCCAAGCCCAGATTAGGGACCGCTGTTTTATGCAATGTTTAACTATGCATGCACAAACATGGCAGGAGGCCACGATCTGTCAGACAATAGGTGTTGTTGCATAATCTCAGATGATATGGGTACCAAAAATAAAACAATAAAAATCGAATTACCATGAAATTGTATTTCAAAACATAATTAAAAATTGTCCAAATTCCCTGTCATCTCATGGAAAAATACACACGTTTTCAATCTCTTTATTGCAGCATTTAGGCATATATTGCAGAAGTCTATGGTGGACAAGTGTGGGGGGAGATTAATTTCAGAAGATGATGGGTGCTATCCAATGGTTCACCAAATACTGTATGTGTATAGGCAATATAATTGTTAACTTTTGCTGTTAAATTTAAGAGATTCATGAATCTCTTATTTTTTCAGTATTGATGAGTAAAATTGGCATTATATTTTTGTTGATATGTTAGTTTTTTTATCCATCTGAAGTTTAGTTTTCTATTATCCCAGATGGAGTGGTTATAAATAGTGTATAATAACTATGAAGATGATTGTCACTGTTTTGGGGCATAACAACAGTATGTAGATAAGCAAAAAGCTATTACAATCAATTTAATATTTAACTTGAATATAGAAAATGTACGCTTAAACTGTTCACTTTTAGCCGTGGCATGAGGTTGCTAGGAACTGCTCTCCAGACAGGTTGCACTCATATCTAGCAAATTCAAACATGATTCAACCTGCACAATGTGCTGTTGTGTTCTGCCATGCTTTCTACTTTTGATTGGAAATTATTTGTGCTCAGGAACAACAGTAATAACTAGATTTTTTTGATACAGATATGCCACTATAGTTAAAACACTGTATGGTATTGTAATTTAACTAATTGAAAGAATAAAGAAGATAAGGTCACCAGAAAATTAAGCCTAATAGAAAAAAACTGATTCTCTTTTTGAATTCTGTGTGAAAAATTTTATTAGAACATCTATTACAATCTGTGTGACAAAACTGTTATTTTAATTTATTTAATGACTGTTTTTGATATATGCATGATATATTTTTTACCTGTGTCTTCAGAGCGCAAAATGTGAAGAACTCCACCTTCATGCAGAAAATCTATCAAGGCGAGTTTGGGAGTTGTTAATGCTACTGCCTACATGTCCTAATATGCTTCAGGCATTTCAAAATATTTCAGAGGATCAGGTGAGCAAAAAGTCACCTCTTAAATATTTGCAGTTGTTGATGCATGAAGTTGGAAGTGCTACATATAATTTAGATTTGGCATCAGGTTTGGAGTTTGGGGATTCAAATATCTGTTACTATTCATATGTCTTGAGAAGGGGAGGAACAGCTATTATGACATTCAGAAGGCCTTATGAGTTGCCACTCCCCTCTTTTCACACAGATATCAGGAAGCAAGAGAAAGGAGGTTGCTAGAAAGATTGAGGCAGGTGGGCCAGTAAGAAATGCTTGGGGCTTCCTAAGACCACTATAGCATGGAACAAGACAACTCGTCGCAGCCAATTAGCCACAACCAACTCACCACGGCCAACTCTTAATGGGAGAACTCGCCATGGCCAACTTACCACAGGAATAGCGTGGAATGGGACAATTCACTGCAGCCAACTCGCCACAAGATAACTTGCTGCAGGACAGTTCAACAGTTCAATTTAATTATTTAAAATAGTTATTTTTTTTGTCATTCACATTTCATTTCTCCCTCCTTTTGCATTCTTTCTTCAATTATTCTATTCCACTATTTGTTGGATATTAGTATAACTCTCATCCCATTGTGAGTTGTCTTGTGGTGAGTTGACCATGGCAAACTGTCCCGTGTAGAGTTGCCTGTGACAAACTGGCCATGGTGAGTTGGTTGTGGTGAGTTGTCATAGATACAATAAGACCTTTTAGATTAGTATGCCCAGATGATGGATGCGCTAGATGGGTTTCAGAGGGCTGTTGGGGTCTTTCCTGTGGATCTGGTGGAGCTTTAGTTGTTGATTGGAATCAGCAAGTGGCTAAGACCTGCACTGGAGTTCTCCTATGTGAACCATCTCCTTGTTCACTGATCCTGGAATATACCTTAGTTCTCTAAGGAACTCTAAGAGATGAAGCACCAGAAGAGATGCCATTGAAGGAAGACAGAGTCTAAATAAGCATGAGTAAAACCACATATTTCGATTTAGAGCATATTAATAAGAATAGTGAAAAATGTCATCACAGCTGGCCAATGGCCCTGTTTAAGGTGATGTTCCCTGTTGGGGAGAGAGCTACAGGAACATCTTGCTATCTGGTAGATAAATTCATTCAGATTTGGACTCTAAATGGACAGGTCCTTGGTAGGTGTCTGGGGCAGACTCTTGTAGGGTTATTTCGAGTGTGTTTATGGCTGTGATTAATGTGGAAATCCTCCTTTGGACTGTGAGCTCATATCCCTGGTTGTTTGTTTATTAATATAAGCAGCCCAGAATCACCTATAGGTGAAATGGATGGCAAACAAGTCTAATAAATATATAAGTAAAATAAATAAATAGTTCCAGGTCCCATTTGGTTGTTCAAGACCATTCTCATGCATATCTTAAAAAGGGTTTTAAATTATAGTAAATGGTCATGTTTTTGTAAAACTAAAAAAAAGTATAAATGAAGGTATATTGCTGATAACTGCAAATGTTTTTACATATCTGGAATAATTTTGTTGAATAGACAATCCAATTCCATTTTAACAAGTTAAGCATAAACTAAAATATAGATAGTAAATAGTGGAAACTTAAAACTGTCACCTATTCAGCATTTTAAGAGCCTTGGTGGCGCAGCGGTTAGAGAGCAGTACTTGTAATTAGTACTAGCTGCCAGCTGCCTGTAATTTAGCAAGTTCAAATCCCATCAGGCTCAAAGTCGACTCGGCCTTCCATCCTTCTGAGGTAGGTAAAATGAGAACCCATTGTTGGGGGCAATATGCTGACATTGTAAACCGCTTAGAGAGGGTTGTAAGCCCTGATAGGCGGTATATAAATACAGTGCTATTGCTATTGCTATTTTCCTTTTAATTTAGCTGTAACTTTAGGAATCTCTGATGAACCATAGATTAAGGTAGAGTTTTAACCATAGATTCAATATGAGTCAAATTATATTCAACAGAGTATATAATTAAGACATGAGTGTATATAACTACAAGTATATTAGTTGATCCTCTCTTACAGACTTTGTTTGTCTAATCTTTTTTATTTTTTTAAAGAGCAATGATGGATTCAGTTGGAAAGACCTTTTAAGAATAAAAAGTGCCCACAAACTTTTGTATGCCCTTGAAATAATCGAAGCGCTTGGAAAACCCAATAGAAGAATAAGGCGGGAATCCACGGTAGTATAATTTTATTTTTCAAAGTTTTATTCCATATAAATTTGTAAAGTTCCTTTTATAACGTATCTTTCATGATCATTATGTTTTTTGTTATTGATTTTAGGGAAGTTACAGTGATCTTTACCCAGATTCTGATGATTCAAGTGAAGATCAAATAGAAAATAGTAAAAACACTTGGAGTTGCAAGGTTTGAAATTATTATATAAAAATTATTATATATTCTGGTGGTATGTGGCTTTGTTCACATGTGTCTGTACTTTTACTTTTTGATTTTAATTAGAAAATGAGGTATTTATAAACAATCACAGGCTGCATTTTTAATAAATCATTTCATAAAACAGTTCTTTATGTAATAATGAATTGCTTATTTTTAATTTAAATTTTAATAAATTTATAATGGTTATAGACCAGCATAAGGAGCATGGGTTACAATTAATTAAAAATCAGCAACATCAAAGTTTTAAAAAATATGAAAAGCTGGAATATATAAGAATGTATTAAAACAAAGTAAATTTTTTTAAAAGTCTTTAAAAATCTTAAATGAGGAATAGGAGCATTAAATGGGTATAGGGAAACATTTATGGAAGACTATATCAAACTACAAGGATGGCAAATTCAAGAATCTTCCTGTGTTGACTTTCAAGGACAGCTGAGGGAAGGGCATGACATCATGCCAAACTAAAGGCCTCTGGTATTTATGTAGTTCAAGTTTAGTTAAGTATGCCATAGGGGAGGTCGAGTACCTGCTGGACTCACTAGCAGTAAAGGTTGGTGTCCTAGCTAGTTCTGTTTGGTGCTCAGCTCCTTGCTGTTTAATTAGTGTTTTGTTCTGATAATATCCCATGCTGAATAGAAGACCTGGAGAGAAACCCAAGCATGAGATTTTAGTTGCCACTGCCTGTTTACATATGGATTGACAATCGTTGCTCATAATTAATGGGGGAAAGTCAAGAGGGGAAAAAGAATAGTCTAAGCCAATAGTTGAATATGGTCACCCACCCTTTAGCCTCCATTTTGATGAGGCCTTTCTGTAATTACACAGTGTCATTAGAGACACATTTTGGGACTTGGAGGGCTGATCTTAGAAATTTTGGATTGTAGAAGTTCTAATAATGCAAAATTGGAGAAGGAGCCCAACTGGACAAAATAAAGTTGTGTTATTGGCTTGCTTTTGAATAAATTGAGTGCTACCGGTATATTGTGGCCACCTCTTGTTGAGTTAAGAATGGCAGTTGAGCTCCTTCATGCATTTTTAGCAACATAGTTCCCATGGACTTTCCTACTGCCAGAACAATGGTGAACGGCCCCCAGGTATTTGAAACAGGACATTTATAATCTTGTGGCATCTATGCTCCAAGAGTGGCTCTTGGATCTTTTATCAAATGCCATGATTTTAGTTTTCTGATAATTGAGTTCACAGTTGAGCAGAATTCTGTTAGTGTTCTCGCTGTTCTTTTAAGCCAATGGGTGTTCTAGAAAGTATTGCTGCAGTATCTTGATAAAATAAAACAGAGGTGTATCTATCCTCCATCAAATTCAGGGGAGTAAAAGTCCATGTTGTGGAGATGGCCCACCATACAATTGATATAGAATAAGAGTGGAGCCAATATGCAGCTTTGCTTGATGCCTTTCTCAGTTTCACTGTCACTGATGAGATGGCCTTGGAGGTTATATCTTACGTTGAGTTGGTTCCTTCAGGTACCATGCATATTAAATGAAGCTGACTTTGGTAAATTGAGTTTTTTCCACAAATTAGCTCAGGATATGGAATCAAATGTTGCTTTGAAATGTATAGCATTAAAGAGAGGTTGTGTTGTGTTGCAGAAAGAGTATTTTTCAATGAGATAATGAACTACGAGGCACTAATCAGTGGTGGATTGGCTTTTGCTAAAGCCAGCTTGCTCCTTTGCAAGTGTGTTTGCTTTTTCCATCTATTCCTGGAATTTCTATTGTAGGTATCCTTGCTGATTGTCTTGAGAGAGGCTTATTGGTCTATAATTAGCAGGATCATCTTTTTTTCCTTTTTTGTATATAGGGACAATGATTGCAGGCCCCCAATCCTTGGGGACTCTGCTGTAGGTGTTGATGAAGATAAACAGGCCAGATTACAGGCCAATAATTACTTAATTATCAGTAAGAGGTTTTTGTACAATAACACATATTTAGTTGCTTACTTACTTATTTTCCTTGCTGAACCTTCTATAATTTCATTACAGTTTGTGGCTTCTGGAGGTCTTCAGCAGCTCTTGGAAATATTTAATTCTGGAATTTTAGAACCTAAAGAACAGGAATCGTGGACAGTTGTAAGTAACAAGTTGTAACTTAATGAGATATAAAACTTCTCTAATGAATCTCTAGTTTTGTTTTAAAGTGTTCTGGTATTATCTATCAAAAAATTAAATGAAGTTAAAGCTGCTTATTCATTCTTATTTGTAGTGGTTACTAGATTGTCTGGCTTGCTTGCTGAAGTTGATATGCCAGTTTGCAGTGGATCCTTCAGATTTGGATTTAGCTTATCATGATGTTTTTGCCTGGTCTGGAGTAGCAGAGAATCACAGGAAAAGAACTTGGCCAGGAAAATCACGGAAAACTGCAGGAGATCATACAAAAGGTCTTCACATACCCCGTTTAACAGAGGTGAAAAACTTCTCTTTAAAAGCAATAAAAACAAAAGACTTTAGCGAAAGTCTTATCTGCAAGTTGGCAGGTGTGACACTGTAAATGTAAGTTTACATAGAAACCTAATTGGGAAACCCATTTTCAGAGGAAAAAATGTTAGTAAGTATAAGTATATCTCAAGAAGATTTATTACCATTCCACATATCTTTGATGACTGAAAATTATGGGAATTGAAGTCCTACATATCTGAAAAGCATTAAGATGGGTTAAGGGTAGTAATATATACTCCTGTTTATTTTCTGGACACATACGTACCCAGTACATTAGCAAGAAAAAAATTGGATCGGAGAACATTTTTGTATATAAACCACTTTGACTGCAATACATTCAGCTTCATGCACTGGTATTTTAATTTTAGCATGTATGTATGTATGTATGTATGTATGTATGTATGTATGTATGTGTATAAAAAGCTTTAGGCCATTCATTTCAAAGTCATTATACAAAGTAAAGGTAAAAGTTCCCCTTGCACATACGTGCTAGTCGTTCCCGACTCTTAAGGGGCGGTGCTCATCTCCATTTCAAAGCCGAAGAGCCAGCACTGTCCGAAGACGTGTCTATGGTCATGTTGCTGGCATGACTAAATGCCGAAGGCGCACGGAACGCTGTTACCTTCCCATCAAAGGTGGTCCCTGTCTTGCTACTTGCATTTTTACATGCTTTCGAACTGGTAGGTTGGCAGAAGCTGGGACAAGTAACGGGAGCTCACTCCGTTACACGGCACTAGGGATTCAAACAGCCAAACTGCTCACCTTTCTGATCGACAAGCTCAGCGTCTTAGCCGCTGAGCCACCACGTCCCCACATTATACAAAGTAGAATATGAATATTTAGTAAAATGGTATTAATCAGATTCATACACAGCTCACAGTACTATATTGAATTAAATTTACAGTTGTGCAGATAAGTTTTGATCCCTCTTGCAGAATTATGGACCATTTTGTAAGGAAATGTGAGTGACTGCACAATTTTTTTTAAAATTTGAGGTTGATTCAATGTCCTTATGTAATGGATCATTGTCATATTGGAAAGTCATGCAAATTGATTGTTATATCAACCTCAATATAGTAAAGTGTGTCTATTTCATTATATACAATATTATCAGCCCAAATTCAAGAGCTTGCAGGCTTTTGAACCATTTTATTCATTTATTGCTATGGTTTGTTTAATGATTGTGCTATTCTGTGAAGCCCAATATTTAATTTGGAAAAAAATAATGTACCGGTAATTACAAATTCTGCAAGGGATATGTAAACTTAAGAGCACAACTGTAGTACAGTCCTAAATGAAATTAAAGTCCTTAACAGATTATATGAAATGAAAATCAAGCAGAAGCTTTTCAAGTATCCCAGAGATTCTCCAGAATATTAATTCTACCGCTTTAGTTGTTCTCTTAAAGATAATTCACCAAATTTCATAATTGAAATAGCAGCAATGGAAAAAGCTTCCAACTGCAAACCCTATTAAATAACTGAAGCAAACACTTGGAAAGTCCTGGATATTTTCTCAGCTACACAGAAAGAAAGAAAAAGATACTAGTCTACCACTTGTTTGAAACGATCATATTAGTACATAAATTGTGAAACTCTGATAAATGGGAGAGAAGATTCTAGTTGGCATAATTTATCAAACTTTGTGTGTGTTTTAATATATGGTGTCTTGCTTAACATTAAAATGCTGGATTTATAAACAATGCAGTTTTTATTCATTATTATATACACACATTCATACACATGTACACATATAACACATAGTTTTAAGGCAGCAGTTGCATTAACTGTTCTTTTTTGACTTCAATTTTTTTAAAGGTGTTTCTTGTACTTGTCCAGGGAACCAGTTTGATTCAGCGACTTATGTGTGTTGCTTATACATATGACAACTTGGCGCCTAGGTACAATAACCTTTTTTTAATATCTTTGGTAAGATTTATAGTATATATATATACACACACACACATATATATATTTGCATTAAGCAGCATATTGAATAATCCGTTTTAGTCAGAAATGTGTAGTTAAAAGTACGCATAAGTTATATTCTTTCTTGTTAATAGTCTTTTGATCTTACTAAAAGTGTTCAGAATATCTCTGATAAGATCAAAACCGTATGTTTTGAATTCAAGATATTTTAAATTTGGATTTTCCTATAAGTCACTTTAATATTTAGAGAAAGCAGGCCGTTATTCAGGTTTTAAGGCAGAGAAAATTACACAATTGTGGCTGAGGCCACTGCAATATTCTAATACCCAAGTCTAGCTAAAAAGACTCTTGTGACCTAAGAAACTTAAGTGATTGAGAGTATTAGGTATCCCCAAGTGGTCTACCTAATCAACCTAGTATTCAAACTAGGAGTCAAAGACTTTAGCTGATCTCAACTATCTCATTATCACTCAGGCTTGCAGCAGGTTCTCAGTTCTGCAGTTAAGTAAAACCTATTTTTTCAGGCTAAAGAAGATAAATCAGTAATTGTTAATGCAAGAATGTTCTTGATATAGCTATTTTACTTCATACATTGCGATTAAATCAGGGTGAATTAATTAGTTGGACTAGGTAGCCATGTATAGTTCTATATCTCTGTTACCATCTAATTACCCTCTTTGCTCCAAGAGGAAATAAATATTATATAGCAAATTAGTAAAACATTTTAAAAGATTAATACAAAATTCTGTAGAATATTAAATCAGTTTTTTGAATTTGATAATCTAGTGAGAATGAATAATTTTATTCATCTGTTTTTATTATTTGAAGTAACATTTGCTAAATTGTGTACAATGATATATTTTACTTATTTTATTCCTCTACAGGGTGTTGAAAGCTCAAGCTGATCATAGGTCAAGACATGAAGGTTAGTACATTGGTTAAGACATAAAAAATTTCTTGTTATATGGAGTTTTCAATACATTTTTCTTGACCTGAAATCCAGATATGTTAAATATTCATATAAGAATATACAGTCATGTGAAAAAGAAAGTACACCCTCTTTTATTCTATGGTTTTATGTATCAGGACATATCGGTAGTAAAAATAATTAGGTCCTTAACAGTTCTTAAAAGTAGATAAATACAACCTCAGATGGAACAACAACACATTACATATTACACCATATCATCATTTATTTTACAAAAAGAAAGCCAAAATGGAAAAGCCATGTATGAAAAACTAAGTACACCCTTATTGCTTCCATAGGTGTAAAGAGGCTAAGTAGTAGCCAGGTGCTGCTAATCAAGTGCCCTTGATCAATTGATTATTGGCAAGTGTGACTGTCTCTATAAAAGGCAAAGTTTTATGGTGTTTAATACATATTCAGGTGTGTGTTAACACAGTGCCAAAGAATAAAGACTTCAGCAGTGATCTTAGAGAAGCAGTTGTTG
>JANHJO010000825.1:155220-166676 GCA_032468235.1 Pseudoxyrhopus heterurus
GAATACTTTCTGAATGCACTGTAAGTGGCATGAATCTAGAAGGTAGGACAACTATCATCCTTAGCCTTCATTTTTTCAAACAGCTGTGAAAAATGGTTTTTTCCCCCTCCTTCCCAATGATGTAGATATTTATTGGAATACTTTTGGAGCTTTATTTAAGTTGTTTAAGCAATGATAATAAAATATGCTATGAATATGTAGTAGAATAGAAAACACTTTCATTGTTAGCAATATATGCTAAAATGTTACAAATATGGTTTTTTTCCAGTGGTTTCTTGATCGTATGGCTGATGATGACTGGTGGCCTATGCAGATTTTAATTAAATGCCCCAATCAGATTGTAAGACAGGTAAGATAAAGTATACAATGTGTCATTTAAAATGTTATTGCTTAGAGTTAGTTTCTTAAATTCACAGTATGAATTTTATCCATTAAACCCAACATGTTAAGTTGAAGTGCCCTAGATATTATTACATATATTTGAGATGTACTTCACATTCTTTGAGATCTTCAGCTCAAAAACACTATGGCAGTTTTTAGAAGGATTTCTGATAAACAATATAACAAAGTTTAAGTGTACATGTGGACCTTAAAGTTTAGTCTGCATACCAAAATAGATTCCCAAATATTTCTTGAGGTACATTTTTACTTGAATAAGAGGCCCCATTACACATTACAAATAGCTTATGCCTAATTTAATTACATTTAAAAACCTGAACTTCTCTCCCAGTAGTGGTTTGCCATTCAACCAGAGGAATGGTTGCTGCTACCTGAAGAATGAGGCCAAAGGCAATTTTGTATGTGGAAATACTGCCTCAATTTGGATTGTTTTTTGTGCTGTTGCTACAAAAAAAAAAAAGCAAATATAGTCTTGGACTGCACGAATTGAAGAATAGTGCCAAGACCAAACGAAGTGGTCTTCTCTGTCTTGTCTTGGCCATGCCTAGAGTATTCCATCCTGTTTGTGCACCATGTTTTATAAAGAAAATTGATAAACTGGAATGTATGTAAAAGGCAGCAGTCAAAATGATAAGGGGCTTAAAAAACTTGAGAAATGGTTGGAGGTGTTGGGTTTGTGTAGGCTGCAAGAACACATGATAGGTGTCTTCAAATATCTGAAAAGCCATCACGAAGAAGACAATGTGATATTTTTCAGAGTTATTTCTGAAGACAATATAAAACCAATGTATTTAAATTAAAAGGAAATAAATTATGTTTGCACATCAGGAGAAATATTCTAATAAGAGCTGTTCCAGAAAAAAACTGACTGCGTTAAAATGAAGTGGACTTGTGTTCAGAGAGTCTCTGCATGGCTGTTTGTCAAGGATAGTACAATAATAAATTCCTGCATTGAGCAAGGGGCTGAACAAGGGTATATTGAAAGTCTTTTCTAATGTTTAAGATTCTATGAATAAATGATTTAAGACATAGTCTGTATAAAATAATATTAATTGTGTAACATGAAGGCAAAATATCACTAATTCAATGACGAACTTTCCAACCAAATAATCCATGATCACTGTCTAAAGCTTTGTGAAAGTAAATATTTCTGTCACCACAAAGTAACCTTAAATCTTACGGCTTTACAGATGTTTCAGCGTTTGTGCATTCATGTGATTCAGCGGCTAAGGCCAGTCCATGCTCATCTCTACATACAGCCAGGATTAGAAGACTGGTACATTTTCTTAAAATAATTCCATCTATTTCAAATACTTATTTTGTAACGCTAATTTATCATATGGCAGTATTATACAAGTATATTGGGAATATTTACATTGGTCTTTTATATCAGACAACATTTTATGTTACTCTGTGCTCAGAAAATGAACGGCATAACAGTAAATTATAAACAGTTTGTCTTGGACGATTATGGCATCCCTTTTCAATGTTATTATAATTTATGAATTTATTCATGCAGTTATAACCACAACACGTATAGTAAAATAAGCACTGTTAACCATTTCACATGCTATCCTAAATATAGTGTGCTTTGCATAATGTAGGAAGTTGGGACAACTTTTCAGATAGATTTTGGATCATTTTGCCTTCAGTGACTTCAGTATACACTGATGAACAATGAAATGTATTTTCAGTTCAGATGACATGGATGGTCCTGTGGAAGATATTGGTAGTCGCTCATGTGTGACTCGTTTTGTGAAGACTCTGTTGTCAATTATGGAACATGGTGTTAAACCCCACAGTAAACATCTCACAGAATACTTTGCCTTTCTTTATGAATTTGCCAAAATGGGAGAAGAGGAGGTGAGTGATTTTGCATGAATTCTGCTGTTATATTTATTATTTGTTACTAAGTTTGAGTGCCATGAACATTTTTGTTATTTAATCTTTGCATTTCTATGTTTATTACAAAAATCAGTTTAGAGAGGAAGGCAGAATATAAACAGTTGTTATATTTTATATTCAATTATTTCCAGAGCCAGTTTTTGCTTTCTCTCAAAGCAATTTCAACAATGGTTCATTTCTATATGGGAACTAAAGGTCCTGAAAATGTAAGTCTGGGGTAATCTTTTATAGCCTAATTTCTCATTGGCACCTTAGTGGATCAGTCCCAGTCTTTCAAGGAGATATTTCATGACTACTATCACCTTTACTCTCCCAAATTTTGTCTTTAACAAATTTATCATGATCTCCACTCCACTTCTCTAAGAAGTTTTTCCAAACAGATTATCTCTACAGTATTATCTATAGTAGATCTTTATTCTATATTGCAAGTCTAAAGCTTATCATGGTTAAACACTGAGAGAGGGGGGGAGGGGGGAGGGAGGGAGAGTAATGTTATGTGTCCTTGCTCCTTTAGTAAAATAAGTCCTTTTGCAGAGATATGTAGTATGAGAGAGAGATGGAGATGATGATTTGCTTTTTTTTTGTCAGCCACAAGTTGAGGTACTATCAGAAGAAGAAGGGGAAGAGGAGGAAGAGGAGGAAGACATTCTTTCTTTAGCAGAAGAAAAATATAGGCCTGCTGCACTTGAAAAGATGATTGCTCTAATAGCTCTTCTGGTAGAACAGTCTCGATCAGAGAGGTGAGGAGTATATTCACATATATCAGATTGTTATGTATTACATTTATTCATTTGTTTTTTATGGATTTTATTAAAAGTTTTATAAAGAACATCAAAAGCTAACACAAAGTAATAAAGAGTAAAAGAAGCAAGGAAAGAAACAAAAAAAAAACCCTGTAAAAACCTATTCTGGTTTTTAACACTTTTTATATTTGACAGCATAAGCCAATCTAGAAAATTTACAATCAGGGCCTTTATGTGATTGGCTTAATGTTTTACACATATCATATATACTTGCCTATAAGCCAAGAATTTCAGGTGCCAAAATATATCCAAAATTGGGGTCAGCTTATTCATGAAAAAGTATATTAATACTTCTTACAACTACCTATATACCTTTATACACTCAGGGATAAACCCATCTGTTGTTAAGCTGATGGGCTTATTTACAGGTGGCACACTTTTCATAGTATTTTGTTGTAAAATTTGAGGGTTAGTTTAGCCATGGATGGGCTTATACATAATATATATGTATATGTCTGGGTTTTTTTGAGATATTGAGATAATATCACATTGGACATCTCTAACATTATACTGATGAAAAAGCAGAATAGTCTCAAAGTGGTAAAGATTATTTGATAGTGCTTGCCTGAACCAGTGCAAAATCAGAGTTCGGTAATTGTATACATGCTAAGTAGGCAGGGCCTCAGATTAGTAGCTTATGTTTCATATGTAAAAGATCTCAGGTTCAGTTCCTGCCATCTCCAAGTAAAGTGGTGAAAGACTTCTATCAAAAATCTCAGAGAACTGCTGCCAGTCATTATTAACCAAGGAAGCAAAAATCTGATCCATTAAATTGTGCCATCTAGCCATCCCCAGAATCCGTTTTTTCCATCCGATGGCCAAGGCACATAGCTTGAAAAGCTACATGTTTGTTAGAAGATGTTATAAAGGGGCATGTTGTAAGGGGGGATGATATCACCCAATTCACAGGAGTGATTCTGAGGAGGTAATTTGGGGTAATTTACCCCCCCTGAAAAAAAGTCCTAAGCTATACAAAATAAATGTAATGGTTTACTGTATATTATCAAGTATTCTTCCTCATTTATGTCAATATTATCTGAGCTAGCAGTAGAACTTCTAATCATTCATCTGTGAACATTCTAAATTGAAGTTGTCAGCCATATATAAAACATTCAAAGGCCAAAAATAGTTGCTTGATTGTAGTCCACATTTTGCATATTTTTGCCATTAAAATCAATACATAGTTTTTGTTCCCTGATTTTGAGTCCAGAACTGTGAAAAGTCCTCTTTCTTTGTTTGTTCCTACTTAATGGAGATTCAGTATATCTTAACAGCAGGCTTTCTTGAGCTTCCCAGCATTTGTCAGCTGTCTGATTTCCTAAAAGTGTGGTTTTACATGGACTATTCCAAGAAAATTAAAGAAAGCCATTTTGTTTTTACTAACTGGTTGATTAATGAAATAAATTGGTCCATTCTTTATATGTGTTTTAGGCATTTGACTTTATCCCAAAATGATATGGCAGCATTAACTGGAGGCAAGGTAATAACTGGACATAAAAAACAACAATTAATAGTTTTAAAACATGTTCTTTTAAAATATCTGCTACAGTAATTCATTGAATTTGTTCCAGGGTTTTCCTTTCTTATTCCAACATATTCGAGATGGAATCAATATTAGGCAGACCTGCAATCTTATTTTCAGTCTTTGTCGATATAACAACAGACTTGCAGAACATGTAAGTTACTAGCTGTTATTAGTTATATCCACTCTGAGAGCCTAATTGGAATACTTTCATTAGAGCTGCATATGATGAAAGGATTTCTTCCTCTCTTACAGATCGTATCCATGCTTTTCACATCTATAGCCAAGTTGACTCCTGAGGTATGGTCTAAAAGTACAGTATTTTGCTACCAAGTATTATATTGTTTGATGGTCATATTCAACATTCCTAAAGTTGTTATTTGTCCCCAATATAATGATCCTGTAGTGAAATATGATCCTCCTTCCATGACGAAAAGAGAAGGGAGAAAATTCCAGAAACTTTAATTCAATTTCTACACTTGATTAAGATATTGTGTATGTCTAAGCATTGTATTCTTCACAACAGTAGCTTGGTAATCTCACATTTTCCATATAATTGGATTGTGGAGTTTGTGGGTTTTTAGTCTGTTTGGACTATAGCAGCTGTTTCTAATCTAGGCCCAACTTCATGGCCATCTACTCTTTTTGGCAGAATATTCTCGTTGAAACAAAAGGTGAATGCTAGGCCAATGCCCTTAATCCAAAAGAAAGGTAACAGACAACTGGATGTTACTATCACTTCTTCGGAATCAGCAGGAGTGAGCAACTATCGAAGAAAGTTCTTATAGAGAGCTTTAGTCAGGATCTTGTGAGAAGTTACAGCCATCCCAAACTCAGGTCTTAATAGCTTAGTAATAATTCAAAATGCAGAGAATTACTTTAAGATAACCTAGGTTCCTTTGTTTAACTTATATGATAGTCTTGCATTCTTCTCTTGAGTATTTGACTATGTTGCCATTCAGAGAACCAATGTGGTATGTTGATTAAGATGCTTGACTATGACTGTGATAACCCAGTTTAAGTTCACCCATTAAAAATCACTGGATAACTTGGGTCAAGCTTTCTGTTGCATCAGCTTCTCACAGGATGGTTGAGGGATGAATGAAGGGAAATCTATATGTATGTTGCATTGAACTAATGGAGAAAAATGGGATATAAATGTAGCACATTAATAATACTACAAATGTGCCATGCAAGATGTTGCATGGGTAACTCCAGCATTCTATTTATTCTGTATTTTATAAGGCCAAGAAACTCCAGTTCAAAAGATCAGGTAGTTGATAAGAGATATGTTGTTCTCTGTGTGGGGAGTCACCAGTTAAAGATGCTGAACTTGTCAGCTGGAGAGCAACAGCCTGGGTTCAAGACCCCAAGCTCCACACAACGAGGTGAACTCTCATTACTTGTCCCAGCTCCTGTCCACTTAGCAGTTCAAAACCATACAAAAGAAGAAAATTAATAGGTACTACTTCACTGGGAAGGTAACAGCATTCCATGTGCCTTTAGTGTATTACCATGCTGGCCACATGACCTTGGAAATTGTCTTTGAACAATGCTGGGTTCCTCGGTCAAGAAATGGAGATGAGCATTGTGCCCTAGATTCAGACACAACTGACAGGGAAACCTTTACTTTTTGTTCTCTATGTGAAGCCCTGTAGATCCATAGCCAGTCAGAGTGGACACTTGCCAGAATTAACACATATATTGTTATAAGAAAATGTTCAAAGGCCAGAGTTTTATTACATCAAGAAATAGAATCAGGGTGTGAACAGCTATTGAATATGCTTTTTCTTCTGTGTAAGAAATGGTTGCCTTGAAGTGGGTTCAGTCTTTAGGATGTATCTACGAGACTCTTCTCTGATTTTCGTTTCCTTATAGGCACTTTTTGGCTTTTTCATCAGAATGCCAGTTCAAAATTACCTATTGCCTATGATTATCTTCAGTATAAACAGGTGTAACATCAACTGAAAAGATAAAAAGAAAGTCTGCTGATTCATGGTCACAAATTGACTAAAGATCACTGACAAATATTTGGATTGGTTTAAAACCATTTGCTTTGTAAATCCAAAGATGAAGCTTGACATTAAGATTTATTGCTAATATCAGAATCTGGGTTTAAGGTTTGGAATAAATGCCTGATCTGGACAGGTTGCACTTCCTCGTAATGACCATGCTATACGTGCTTCTGACCCATATCCTTGGATTTGTGTGTGGGGGGGTGCTTCCAGCTTTAAAACTTGCCTAAGATAAACATATAAATAATTATTTCAATCTTGTCTGTGGTGTGGTATAGCAATAATTAATTCTGGTGATGAAGCTGCTCACATTCTTCTGAGAGTTAAGAAAAGGGCTTTGTTTAAATCTAACTTTTTGGATTGCATTTTAATGATAGTGTCGTATGTGAATATTATTAAGCTGCTTAGAATCACAAATGGTGATTAGTATATGTGTGTATTTAGAATATGTGTTTTAAATGAGCATAAGTAAATAATTGAATAAAATCAGTTATGACTTGCAATATTTAAAAAAACACTACGGATTCCTTATATATATAAGTTTTTTCTTCTTGTTTTCAACTTCAGGCAGCCAATCCTTTTTTCAAGTTGTTAACTATGCTTATGGAATTTGCTGGTGGACCTCCAGGAATGCCACCATTTGCATCATATATTCTCCAAAGAATATGGGAGGTAAAGGATGCTTATATTAAATACACTCAAAGACTTGTCATATCTCTATAATATTGAGAGAAAATAAGCAGTATAATGTCTATGCTGTAAAGATTATTAGACTTAATTTTTATACTCCTAGACTAAGAGTTATTGTCTGACAGAGAATATAGTACCTTTGACAGCCTTTTTACCACAGTTAGTAAATAAAACTAGTAAAACAGCAGTCCCCAACCTTTCTTGCCCCCACAGACTAGCGGGGGGGGGGTTGCGCACGCTCATCTTATGCTTTATGGCCCAGTTCCCTACCAGTCTGCAGACTGAGGATTGGGGGCCCCTGCAGTAAAAGATTCAGACTGCCTGTTTACTAGCTGAGCTATTGATATATAGAGTGCTCTCCAATAGTCTTTATTTTGTTTTATGTTTCATGATGTTTGTCCATTTTCCCAATATTTGTAGGTAATTGAGTACAATCCATCTCAATGTCTGGATTGGCTAGCAGTACAGACACCACGAAATAAGCTTGCCCACAGCTGGGTCCTGCAGAATATGGAGAACTGGGTAGAACGCTTTCTTTTGGCTCATAACTATCCTAGAGTGAGAACCTGTAAGTTGCTAAGCAGAAAATAATTGGCTTCTTCTTAATTTCCAATAAATAAGTTCATTGTTTATATGTGAAAATGTGACATTTTCTTTTATTTATTTCCTAATATTATAATAAACAACATTTAAAAGAAAATGAGTGAAATATTCATTTCAATATTCAGTATTACCTGCAACAATTTAGAAATAACAAGCATTGCTTGTTATTGTGATCTCTCTGCCAATAACTATATTTTTCTTTTATAAGTTGTGTCATGTGGTTAGAATGTTTTTGTGAACAAATTTTAAACAAACAAATTTTATTTTAAAGTGAATGTGCAAAGCCAAAAAGTCTAGCTGCTTTATTTACCTGTGTATTTATTATTTTGCAGCTGCAGCCTATCTTCTGGTCTCTCTTATTCCAAGCAATTCATTCCGACAGATGTTCCGATCTACCCGCTCACTCCATATCCCTACCCGAGATCTTCCCCTTAGTCCAGATACTACAGTTGTTCTTCATCAAGTTTATAATGTGTTGCTTGGACTGCTCTCAAGAGCTAAGCTTTATGTTGATGCTGCTGTGCATGGAACTACAAAACTGGTACCCTACTTCAGTTTTATGACTTACTGCTTGATCTCCAAAACAGAAAAACTAATGTTTTCTACATATTTCATGGATTTGTGGAACCTCTTTCAGCCTAAACTTTCTGAGCCTGCTATTGCTACCAACCATAATAAGCAGGCCCTGCTCTCTTTTTGGTACAATGTCTGCGTTGACTGCCCTGAGAACGTGCGCCTTATTGTGCAGAATCCAGTGGTGACCAAAAACATTGCCTTCAATTACATCCTAGCAGATCATGATGACCAGGATGTGGTGCTTTTTAACCGTGGGATGCTACCTGCCTACTATGGCATTCTGCGGCTATGCTGTGAGCAATCCCCCGCATTTACCAGACAGTTGGCTTCTCATCAAAATATCCAGTGGGCATTTAAGAATCTCACACCACATGCCAGCCAATATCCTGGGGTAAGTCAAATTCATACAAAGTGAAAGACAGAAAGATTTTTTTTTCAGAGAACAGCATTAAAAACAGCAGCAGTTTATGGAAGGACGATTTTTAGGGGGTAGGTGATAGGAGTATTCACGTGAATGAAATGTCAGAAAATAAAGCTGTATCTCTTTGCCAGATTCAAAGAAGTCAGTTGATAATAGTGAAAATATATTCGGCTCTAATTTAAACTCAGAAAATTCTCAGAAGATGAGCTTAATGGAATTGCGACAGTGCTTTCATCCAGTTTACCAGCAGTTTTGTCATTGTCTGATGGCAGCTATGATACAATTAATTTAGTGCCATACATTTCCTTTTCTTTATTGCGCCATTATCTTAGTAGAATTGGCAGTATTTGGGCAGTTCCTCTACAACTGAGATCACTGCCATTCTCCGTTCCTAGTGCATAAGATATGATTGCTGTGAAGGAGGTGAAATATATCTTGAATTCAAGAAGCAAAACAGTTCTTTGCTCTTTTAATAGGAAGAATGGTATAGAAATAAAACAGCTCTTTTATACTAAATATATAAGATATCCTTATGATATATAAATATCTAAGATAGACAGACAGACAAGAGAAAGAGAGTTATGATATAAGGGAAGAGCGCAATGGCTCAGCAGTTAAGGACGCTGAGCTCAGCAGCTGCAGAGCTGACAGACCAGGTTCCAGACCTGAGCTCCGCTCAGTGGGCTGATCTCCTGCTACTTAGCCCCAGCTCTTGCCCACCTAGCATAGGTCAAAAGCATGCAAATGCAAGTAGATTAAAAGGTACCATTTCAAGTGGGAAAGTAACAGCATTCCATGCACCTTTGGCATATAGCCATGCTGGCCACATGATCACAGAAATTGTCTTTGTACAACACTGACTCTCGGCCTAGAAATAGAGATGAGTACCATGTCCTAGAGTTGGACACGACTGACAGGGAAACCTTTACATATGATATATAAAATATATACTAAATCTAATTTTCAGTAATAACCCAGCATAGAGTAAAACCTGGAATTAAGGGACCCCATTTAGTAGGCTAAGAATACAGTGGAACAGATTTTCACCCAGGTATGTCCCTGAATTAATTAACAAGTCATGATGCACCCAAAGGAATTCAGATGAAGCAATTACATTTATGTTAACCATATCTTTGTGATTTGCAAATGGTTATTATGTAACTAACATTCATTCATATTTAATGAGGCTTCAGGGGCAGTGGACATTTAAACAAAGATTCACTGAGTTTATTTGTACTAGAGTTTGGTCCATTTTTCTTTCAGTTTTAAACATGGTTCAAGTTGCAGAGCTGGAAAAGGAAGTATTATACAGTAGAAAAAAGTAAAAGCTTGAGAGCATGTGAAACCAAGAGCGCATTTTTTTAAATGGCAGTACAATATGAATACCTTTAGTATACTCATTGTCTTTTTTAAAGCATTTACCTTATTATAAACAACAACTAGAATTTGGGTCCCCCCCCCCCAATATGCCTCATGATATTTCTTCTCTTTATTTAGGCAGTGGAAGAACTGTTTAATCTCATGCAACTCTTTGTAGCTCAGAGGCCTGATATGAGAGAGGAAGAACTGGAAGACATTAAGCAATTTAAAAAAACGACTATAAGCTGTTACCTTCGCTGCTTAGATGGACGGTCATGCTGGACTACTTTAATAAGGTATTTCACGTTTGGTGTGTTGATCTAGAATAAACGTTAGAGTTTATAGAGTATAGAGTTTATAGAGTGCTTTCCCATGCATTTTATTCTTGCAGTACGCTTTATTGTTGTTGTTGTTCAGTCACACCAGGCCCCTGGGTCCTCCACTGTCTCCTGGAGTTTGCCTAAGTTCATATTCATTGTGTCGATGACACTATCTAACCATCTCATCTTATGCCATCCCCTTCTCCTTTTGCCCCCAATCTTTACCAACATCAAGGTCTTTTCCAGTGAGCCCTCTCTTCTCATTAGGTGACCAAACTATTTTAACTTCAGCTTCAGTATCTGTCCTTCCAAATACCAGTCAGGGTTGATTTCTTTTAGGATTGTCTGATTTAAACTCCTTGCAGTCCAAGGAACAAGTCTTGTCTAGCACCACAATTTGAAAGCATCAGTTCTTTGGCACTCGGCCTTCCTTTTGGTCCAGCTGTCACAGCAATACATTACTACTGGGAAAACCATAGCTTTGTCTATACAGTCCTTGGTCAGCAAGGTGATATCTCTACTTTTTAATATGCTGTCTAGGTATATCATAGCTTTCCTCCCAAGGAACAAATGTCTTAATTTCATGACTACAGTCACTGTCAGCAGTGATCTTAGAGTCCAAGAAAGTAAAATCTGTCACTGCTTCCATTTCCCCCTGTTTTATTTGCCAGAAAGTGATAAGACCAAATGCCATAATCTTAATTTTTTTTAATGTTGAGTTTCAAGCCAACTTTTGCATTCTCCTCTTTCACCCTCATCAAGAGGCTGCAGCGGTTAGAGCGCAGTACTTAGTAATTAGTACTTAGCTGCCAGCTGCCTGCAATTTAGCAAGTTCAAATCCCA
>JANHJO010000836.1:66655-78741 GCA_032468235.1 Pseudoxyrhopus heterurus
ATCTATCTATCTATCTATCTATCTATCTATCTATCTATCTATCTATCTATCTATCTATCTATCTACCTACCTACTTAGGTAGATAGATAATAGATCTACTTAGGTAGATCTATTAACTACTGCAGGATTGATCAAAGGTTGGCCACAAACTGTGCCCAATCACTCCAATTTGCACATGTGTGATATGCAGAAGTGAGTCAAGTGTGTTTAGCCTTTTCTCATCAGTTCATCTGCTTCCCAATACTTCTTCTGGATGGGGTTGTAGCAAATGAGAATGAATATCAGACAGCAGACAGAGCTGGATTCAGGCCAATATCTTTTATTAGACTCCATAAAACAAATTTGGTAAGATTGTCTTTTACAAAAAAATTTTTTGTCAGGGAATTTAATATATATAGTATAGTGTATATGTATTCCTGAACAAATATTGTTACACTTTTAGACCACACACTAAGATAAGTTGAAGCATCTGCTTCTGCTCTAAAACAGTACAGAGGTGCTGCCCTTTAGTTAAAAGATTAAAAAGTTCTGCTCACTGAATCACCGAGTTTAGTTCCTAGAGGGGGGTGGGGTGCAGTATATATAGTTTTAAAGGCTTTTAAGTCCATGGCATCTGTCATGTATACAGTCAGCCCTGAGTTAATTTTATTGCAAACAAGGGTCTAATTCAATTGTGATTAACTTGCTCCATTGATTTCTGTAGGACTTTAGCTGAACTAAATACTTTGATTTCATTTAGCTAGAATGTGCCTTGCGTCTATGCACAGATGCAATGATAAGCTCTGAGAATGCTGGCTTATTATGAAAAATAACTCTGTTTACTTGACTTATTTTTGTTTAGACAGAATGGCTGAACCTCTTAGAAACTAGCCAAAGTGCTAAGACTTAAAAACTAGAATCTGAAGACAAGATTTGCAGTGACATTCCCATTCTTGATTTATTAGGAGAATGACAAGCTACATATAATTGGAGGCATCTACATCCTCATTATTTTCTAATTGATTAAACTCAGCTTTCCCCATCTTACTGGGCTTGGCTTAAGAAAGTGAGGCTTGGCTTAAGAAAGAACCAGAGATTTCTGGACCAAATTCAGGCTATAGAAAGTTTCCTTTTTTCCTCTCAAGGCAAAGCCTCTTCCACATCTCCCAGTCTGCTATAATATATTGCCAGAATGCGTATTGCCTCCCTTAGCACAATTGTTATTTAGAATAAATTGAAACTGAGTTGGGAAACACTTATCCTTAAAAACATTTAAGTACTCTTTTACTTAAAAGCACATAAAATCTCTAGGGAGTAGGTTAACATCAACAACTCTCTAATATTTACCAAATTCCATGATTTGTAAGAATATATTTAGATTTTTTTGCCAGAATACTCACCCTTACTGCTATTGGCATAAGGACTAATATTATAAGATGTTATTTTAATTTTTAAATTATGCATAATAATGTTGAATAACTCTACTAGAAGCATCATTGAAGATTGCTCTACTATAGTCATGAAAACAATTCAAAAATAACAACTCGAGGGGAATTTGCACATTATCTGTGGTGTTGAAAAGTAAGATATATATCCATTTTGGCTCCTACCACTGAACAAGTTGCCAGCTCTCAGTTAAAACCATTCCCATAGTGCACATTGGAGAAATAAGTCTTAATTATCAAGATGGTTGTGGTCTCATTTTCTAACTGCAGAACGCTTTGTTAAATAAACAGCAGTGTCCACTTACAATTGAAAACCATAGATTCCATCTTCAGATGTCTGGATTTATCAATACTGAACACTGAGCATAATATTCTAAAGGCTTCATGGCAGTAGGTGATGATTAGATTCAGACAAGATTTCTTTGGATATCATACAAGCTAACCCCCCCCCCCCCTCAAGGCTTGAATAAAACACAATTGAAAATGCTAAGACATAAGATCAAACTGTCCCTTTAAAACCAGAGAAAATATCTTAAATGGCAGCACTTCTATACCTGGAACAAGGAGAAACATCACAGAACTAAAATGACATGAAGCCATAATATAATGAAATTTAAACATTCTTGATGGGGAAAAATGTCATTGCCAGGTGTTGAATTGCTATGAAAGTAGAAACCAAGCAGCTTCTTTGGATCAATCATTTCATGATGTGGAGTTTCCTGTTCCACCTTTCTCATAAGCTCTCTGACTCATCTGGAGGTGGCATTTAGAGAAGATTTCAGCTGACAAGCTCAAGACCTGAGCTGGCTGGTTTATATGGAAGGAAGTGAACCATGAAAGTCTCAGCTTAAATAAACCTATAGGCAGATCACAGATGACATGCTATATTGGTTAGAATTAGGAAAGGGAGTTAGCTCTGAGACAAAGTCATCAACCTTTAATGAAAGTGGAAAAATGGAGGGCATTGTGGGGCTTTACATAGTAAAATATTCTCTAGAGAGTATGATGTTTTCATGAAATAAGAGCCCAAGGGAATTAAAATTGAATCTTTAAAACAGTAGATCGAATTGATATCAAGTATTGAGGTTATATATATATATATATATCTCTTAAAAGAGAAAACCTAGAGGCTTATTTCCTCTCCTTTCAGGATTTTTGTCTCCACAATCTTCATCTATTTCATAGCATAAATAAAAATGGACTCCAACCAGCTGGTTTTCATCATTCTTGTCATGGAATGTTGTCACAATTTTGAAGATGGGGAATGGGCTGTCTGGATGTTCCTGGACTGTTCTTGATCTGGGAAGTTCATGACCTGATTCCTGATGCATCACTCATAATTTACCTTTTCTCGGTCTTTAGCACATCATTGTGTAGCCCATCCTTGCATGCTGTTGCATTTCCATACACCTTGCATCCAAATGGTGTGTATGTACTTCATTAGGCTGAATATTCATGATATGGTTCATTAAACTCATTATCCATCATGATCATGAGACAAAGTTTGATGATTCTCAAGTAGAGCCAAAGAGTTGCTTTCCGTTCAAATACAGAAGTTCTGTGGTTCAGCTGGCCTTTGGATATTCAGATACCAGAGTATCTGTATATCCAAAGAATTCTTCCAACAATTTCATTTCAGACCTGATTTGCAACTCTCATATACTATATGTAATAAATAGCTGTATAAGTCACATGATCCAATCATGATGCTGTTTGGTTGCCTGGTGACATCACTTGGAACCCTGACAGTATATTAGTCTGTTAGTTAATACTTTGGGGGGTATAAAATAAATGCTCCTGTGTTGAGCTTTTATTAGGCCTGTAGTATCTTGCAAATATATGTATCAGTTTCATCTTGTCTTGCAACTATATTTTTTAGTTTCAAAACCACTGCTACATTGAGTGGATCTCATCCAAACTAATACGTTGGGAATGACTTGCAGAGACTTTATTACCCACTTTTTATAGTGTTACACAAGGAATAACAACAGAATGATTTTCATCTTTGAGAACAACATGGTTGAATCTGGCAAGATTCTGTCTATAGGCAACAACAAAGAAACTATTCAGAAGTAAATCCATGTATTCTTGATTCTTTGGGTCTGACAGTCAGTATTCATGGCATAGGTTGACATATAGTCAGGATGGTTTGGAAATTAAGCTTTTATGTCTTGGAAATGTAATACCTCTAGAAGAGGTGGTGCAACTCTATAAAAGCAAAATTCATTCTTGCTTAAATGCTACTAGGAAGATAAATTTCTCTCTAGCATGGGTAGAATTACTACTGAATATTGGTTTACTACTGATGGTTTAGAAGATAGGAAGATATTTTTTAGCGTGTACAATATAAGACTGAGGATCTAAAGCAGGAATCCCCAACCTCTGGTCTGTGGCCTGGTACTGGGCCATGACCTGTTGGGAACTAGGCCACACAAGTGGCAGGCAAGTGCGCAAATCTGCATTCGCATAAGCGCATGTACATGTGTGATACCATCCCCTCTCCCCAACTGCCACTGGAGCCTGTCTGCAGAGCTGGAGAGATTGGGCACCACTGATCTAAAAAAGCATACCTGAACAGTCAATACTATTCAATCTATACTGGTTATAAATGGGTAGGACTGGAGAAAGGCCAAGTGATCTACTCCAGGAATATCACCAAAGCTTTATGGGAAAGTTTAAAGATGGTACTGGAAAGTTGGATCCCTGGCAAGAAGTTCCGACATTCCCATAAGTTGGGAAATAGTGATGCAAAAGGAGAAGCTTCCTTGAGAAGTCTGAAGGTTGAAGAAAGCTATGATGAAAATAATTGTCTGTGAGGAATAAAATGAACAAGACTGGTACATGGAAAGTGCAAAGCATGAACCACAGAAAGCTGGATTTCATCAAGAAACTGATGACAAGGACCAAAACAGGCATTCTCAGAATCAGTGAGATTAATTCAATTGGAATCAGGTACTCCCTATCAGATGCATTTACTATATGCTATACTGGAAATGACAACATTAAAAGACATGGAGCAGCACTGATAACAAAGAAGAAAGCATCAGCTGAAAATATCTGAGCATAAAATGACAGAATCATGACTATTAGAACTTGAGGTAAACTTCCGAAGGCCACAATTTTGCAGATATGTCAAAGAAATGGAGGTTCTATGCCGACATTCAAGAAATAATGCTGAAAAGAGATATAATTTATATCATGGGTGATTTCAATGCCAGAAGTAGAAATTGTTAGCAGACATGGTTTGGGCGAAGGGAACGAAGCAGATGACTGCTGGAGCAGGTCTATGAAGAAAATTGGCTGAGAATCACCAAAACATTGTTTATTCAACCAAATGTTGATTGTACACATTGACATCTCCAAATGGACTGTACCACAACCATATTGATTGCATCTTGTGCAGCCAACGATAGAAAAACAACTTATTTCTACTAAAACTTTACTTGGTACAAACTGTGACTTGGACCATCAACTACTTGTAGCCAAAGTATGTCTTAAATTCAAATTCTGCAGCATCAAAAAGAGCATGAGTCTTGAGAAATATAGGAACAAAAAATATTACCTCTATATACAGTTGATCTTGGAAAAAAAACAACCCCAGATTCAATTTACTTAAGTTCATGGGGAAACAATCAGATAAATTATGGGAAGACATTGAAATAGCCCATTGAAACATACAAAAACCCAATGAAGATAAGCACATGGCTGTCACAGGAAACTATCCAAGTTGCTGAACAGAGAACGAAAGCTAAAGCCATGAATGAAAGAGATCAAGCAAAGTGGTTAAAGGAGGCATTTCAATGTGAAACTAAAAAAGAAACAAAGAAAGGTGCTGGAATCAACATTACAAAGACACGGAGAAAAGAACAAGCTGGAAAGCTTTTTACCCTATTTTTTTAAGACCACCTCTTCGATTCTATTTGCTGCAGGCAAAAGTATATTAAGGGACACAGAGAGAAATGTATTGAATGATCAAAAGCAAATTAAAAAAAACAGGTGGGATTCAATTTATCTCCTCTAACAATCACATCTCAGTAGATTGTGATTCTTCAGTCCACCAAATAACTAATCTGTAGAACAGAAAGACTTTAATCTGTTCCTGCTGAAATGAAGAAAAGCCTGTTCTCCTTAGTCTCAGCAAGGGTAACCTTGGGAAACTAGACTTATCTGCAATAACCAATGGGATTATTTCCTCTTGTTCTCAGCTGGGTGGGGGGGTGGGGTGGGGTGGGGTGTAAGAAAGTTAACTGGTCAAATGGGAGGGATTGCAGGATGAGGTAAGAAGTAAGAGAAAGCGAGTGAACACACATACATTAAATATACACTACTGCATGTGTGCACAAGTGTGTGTGTATTTGTGTGTCTGTGTGGTCCCATAAAGACTAAATATTGCCCACCTCTGCAAAGTGTGTGTGTGGGGGGGGGGAAGGACTTCCTACGGCATTAAAGCAAAGCCCTTTATATATGAGAATGAAAATAGGCAAGCTATATTGCTGCTTTCTTTCTTTTCTTACTTCAAAATTCACCCTGGATGCTTAGCCTCCATTTCCCCAAGCAACATAAACTATTAGTTTTCTTTCCGTGCATGAGCAACTAAATTGTGTCTTTCTGGTTACTGTGCAAGGAGTGAATCACTCCTAGATATAAATCAGGAAACAGCTCCTCCTGTGATGAGTGAAGTGTTTTTGAGAAGAAAAAGCCACATATGTTTCAAAAACATTTATCTCCTGACCTCCATTTAAAATGGAAGAAATCACCATAAGGCTGGGTTAATGTGGTTCTGAAATGCCAGTGATGTTTTCAATAGACAGTATGGATATTTGGCTCACGACAATCCCAGACTGTACAAATTATTTTGCAGGCTAAGGAAGTCTGTCTCCACAACATATGTCAGCAACCGGACAATCTCTTCACATAACCCAGCTTCCGTTTAACCTAGTACTCTTCAGATATGTTGGGAATTCTGTAAGTTTTCATTTCGTTACATCTGGAGGACATCAGGTTGCAAGAAGTTGAGTTGCGAATTAAATTTTAATGTTCTTCCTTCTTCTGCTTTCTTCACTGGAGATATTGTTCCAAGTTGCCATTGATAAGAGAGATGGAGTTCTGTTTTCTTTCTCAATGTATAGATACAGTGTGTCTGCTTCAGTAAAGAGATAAATAATAAATGTAAATACACTGTATGCTGTCAAGATGTTTAAAGAAATGTTAATCAATTTCTAGGTATTAAATTAATAAATGTATTATGTTTTGCGGAAATATGTGTATAATATATGCATATTCTAAGCCTTTTAACAGAATAACAGAGTTGGAAAGGACCTTGGAGGTCTTCTAGTTGAATCCCCTGCTCAAGGAGGAAACCCTATACCATTTCGGACAAATGATTGTCCAATCTCTTCTTAAAAACCTCTAGGGTTGAAGTACCCAAAACGTCTGGAGACAAGCCTTCCACCAATTAATTGTTTTCACTGTCAGGAAATTTCTCCTTAATTCTAGGTTGGTTCTATCGATTAGTTTCCATCCATTGCTTCTTGTATTGGCTTCAGGTGCTTTGGAGTATAGGTTGACTCCCACTTCTTTATGGCAGCCCATTAAATATTGGAACACTACTATCAAGTCACCCCTTTTAAACCAGATAAAGCAATAAGAACTTTGAAACAATTTACTAAAAGATCCAATTTTAAAAAAGGAAGACATTAAATATCCCATCAGAAAGCAGCTTAAAAGCCCATAGTATGGGATACAGCAGTCAAAATATCAATAGTGAAACAGAAGCAGAAAAGGAAAAAGGCTACAAATAAGCTTACCTTTCTCAAAGTGTGGATCACAAGCGGCTTTGGGGCTATGAGTCAGTGGATGGGGGATTGTCCTCCTTCCCAGTCCATGCCAAGTAGGATTACCAGTTTGATTCAAATTTCCACTGGATAGCAAAACAATGCCATACTTCTAGAGTTCTGTATGAAGCCTAAGTCTCCTTTTAATTTTTTTTTAAAAATACACTTCATTTTATCTTTCAGGGGGTTAGCACTCATGCCTGGAATAGTCCAAACAGAAAGTGTGGCTCTGTTCTTTTATTCAAACAGAAGCACCGAACTATTTGAAATAAATTGAAAGAAATAGCAGGTTTTATTTAGCTTTCAACTCTTCCCCACCATTCTTTTAATACTAAGCAAATACAGCTGCATTTGCAGCTACTATTACAGTAAAGACAGTTTGTTCTGTCTTTCAAACACCTCTTCAAAAAGGAAAATCCAGGAAATCTGGCGGTTCCTTGGATACTGACCCAAAGACTGCAAGATTGCAGCAGAAGTCCTGATTACTTCCACAAATCTACGCCCATGTTCTCTTAACTGAAAAAAAAAATGCTGCATTTGTTCACTGTTCCCCAGTGTTTCATAAACTGATTTAGAATGTGCAAAAGCTGAAAACTGAATTTTTCATATTTAACCGTGAATGTCTTTGCCATCCCTTTTTAATATAGATGAATGGGTTTCCACTAACATATGCTTTATAAAAGGAGAGAATTGCTTCGGGAAAAGGTTACTAAAGGAATCAATATGTTAGCATTTCATGCCAGAACAATAGCAGCAATTTTCTTGTGAAGGGATATGATGAGAAGCTCCGGGACTTAGACTTTTAAAAAATGGTGTAAATAAATACATTCATAATAAGGGATTGTTTTAAAAGAAGCATAACTAAGAAAAACACGTCCCCCCCTCCTCAGTTCAGAAGTATCGCATTTACCTATTAGCTGACAGTGTGGAAGACTGAAATGTTTTATTTTGTGATTTCCCACTAGGTGGGAAATTAAAATGCAGTTATTTAATAAAAATGAATAATTATTTTTATTTATTTATTAGATGTATGTGCTCTGGGTGACTTACAAACTCTGGGTGACTTACAAACATTAAAAACATTAAAATGATAAAACAATAAATAACAATGATAATAAAAAATAAAAATAAAAGTTAAAAGAGGGGAACACGAAGAACATGGGGAGAGGTACAGTTTTCTCTTAATCCAATAGCCACCTCCAGCATAGCAATAGTAATAACATTTGGACTTATATATACCGCTCCACAGTGTTTTACAGCAGTCTGAGAGGCTTACAATGTCAGTATATTGCCCCCAACAATCTGGGTCTTCATTTTACCAACCTGGGAAGTATAGAAGGCTGATCCTGGTGGGGCACCCTTGTGTCCCGCCAGGATCAAACTCTTGGCTATGGACAGAGTTAACCTGCAATACTGCATTCTAATTACTGCTCCACCATGGCTCCTAGAATGGCGCACTCCTGTTGGGGCCCCAGGACAATTGACAATCCAGGTCTTCAGACCCTACAAAAGTAGGGAAGGTGCAGATCTCACCTCGGTGCATTATTCACACACACACACATACACCCCCCCTTTCATTTTAATAAATAATAACTTTAAGTGATTTGAGTCAGAGTGCCTAGGTTATAATTGAATTACACACACTATGTTTTTCTTGTTTGATACTCTTTCATTTCAGGTTATCTTTTCTGCTTTTCTTCCTTATCCTGTGCCCCAACCTCCTGGTTACCAACCTTACTTATCTTTTGGGTAACTCTGAAGACTTTGAAGAAAGTAAAAAAGAATAAAGAACAGTGAAAGTTTCCCTTTCTTTCCCTCTCTTCCAAGTCCAGTGCAGCTGTTTTTTAACTTTCTGACTACGTTGGCACATGGGGAATTGGAACTTGTGGATGTATAAAACAGATCTGATAGGGCCACATAATAAAACATAGCACCATAAAATATGACAGTACCTTGGCTTTCCAGCATGCCAACGGGTAATCAGGACAGTAACTGAATAAGATACATTATTTTATACAGATTTAACTGAATAGTTTAATAATAATCCCAGCCTGCCAGCCCGCTGACTGTATCACCACCCAAGCACTGCTTGCCATTTAGTTTTCCTGGTTTGAATGGGAGCCTCTTAATTTCCAAAGCAATTTGCCAGCTTTTGTTCAGTCCCCTCCCTGGCCATTTGCCATGTCATTGCTCTTTTCTCTACATTCCCTAGGTCTAGCCTCAAAAATGCTTTGGCTTTGCCAACTTGACTGTAAAGCTGCAGTCACAAGAAAGTGGCTTCTAATGGTGCTTGAATATCTAACCGTAATATGTGTGGGAATGGGTCACCCTGTGCCTGAGCCAGGTTTACATCTTTCCAACATAATCAGCAGCAAAGAGATTTAAGTGAGTGATCATTCCTCAATAGTGGAAATGTTCATGCCAAGGCATAATGGCAGCTTGGGGTTGAGGAGACCACCAAGATATTGAAGTGCCTACCAAGCTTTGAAAAACAGAGTGTGACAAAGACCAGAAAAATCAGAGTGTGGGAAATCAGAGTAGGGTTAACAGTCTGAGAAGAAAAACTTCACAATTTTAATGACTGCCCTGGTTCTCCACTGAAGTCCTGTTGTTTTCTGTTGTAATTTTGCATGAAGCCTGCACAGATCTAAGGGCTAGGAACTTGTCCTAAATTTAAGGAATGTATTGGAGTTATTTAATGAATTTAACTTATGATTTAATTATTTAAGAAACTATTTAAGGAATTTAAAATTCCAGAATTATTAATCAGAGCATGATAATGTATCTTGTAAAGGATGGAATTATTTTTAGATTTCCTTAACAATATAAAAATAATGACTTCACAGTCTCAATGTAGTTCTGCCAAGGTGGCATGAACATTCTTTCCCCTTACTTTAGGAATATTAGAGGCAGCATTCAAATGACCAATTAATGGTCATTGCTCCCATATTGTTGTCCCTGTGGATCAAATATTGGATAAGTTAGATCAATGATTCAAGATTATTCAGATTTTTACAAAATCATGAAATGGTGTTCAGGGCTTCAGTATTACAGTAGCCTGTGGTGTCTGATTTTCCTCCGGGATAGCCAACAACCTTCAAAAGTATTTGAAGCATTTTTGGCAAGATTTTCTTGTTTGCTAGGGTCACACGCAAAAAGCCATCGCCAAAGTTAGTAATTTGTTTTAAAACCTGTTTCATCCATTTATGCAACCTGCCTGAAGACATTCAAAAACTACAATTTCTAAATAATGTGAAACACATCACAGGAAAACATATGTCAGTACGAATAATTGTTGAGATAGAAAATTCAATAAATTAAAACTTTTTGGATACTAGAGAAATATACCATAATCACACATGGAGAATCATTTTTCAGTTGAAATAATGACTATACTGCAATGTATCAGTGAACAAAAATGGCAAATAATCAAAAGCAACACAGGTATGTTACATCTTTACAATATTGAGAAATAAAATATAAAGTTACTATAAATAAATAAAATGCTGAACTTTAGCCACAATAAACTCAGATTCAAATCCCTAAAGAGACAAAAAAACTCATTGAGTAAAACTCTGGGCATCAATGTTATTGCTTTATTGTAAAGATCATTCCATGGCCTTTAATATCTCATAACTTGAAATGCGTGTAAACAGTTTATTTTTAATACAGCTAGTTGATCTGATCATGACATGATGGTAAAGAATATAAAGGTTACAAATTTGGAGTTTCTGAACATCATGCAGATTGAAATGAACTCTGGGTTTGTTGCTCCCATACTTGTGCCACTCAAAAGCCAACTGGAAGCAGGATTGTGCTTATCACATTCTGCTTATGAGCTTCTAAGACACCTTTGGATGAACATTGGGAAAAACAGAATACTAAACAAGAATGGCTCTTTTCTTTGTTCTGATCTAGAAGACCGTTCTTCATATATCAACACTGTAACGTTATGTCTATGTTTTGTTGCACTCCAGGGATAAGTAGACAATTGACTGGAATTTCTGGATCACTGTATAACTGATAATATGTTTTGATTACTATCTTCCTAATAAGGACAAAACCAGCCACTCTCTTCTCCTAATTAACCCATTAGAATTTTCAATACACGAGAACAAAAATATAAGTTGTATATCTAATTTATAGTTGTTGGACCGTCAAAGTAAGTGGCATGTAAGATGTCATTTGTTCCATTCCCTGAACTACCAGTCTTTCTCCCATCAATTTAAAAACCAGAATATAGTAGATTTAAAAAAAAAAAACTCTTAAGTTATTGCCAGGATATAGCAGCTGCAATGAGTAAGAAATAACTGAATATGTACTGCATTTGCATAGGACATAAGCTATATTAACATATACTCTGGGGGAGACGATCTGGTCCTCTTTAAATATTTTAGACAATAATTCCCCTCAACCATGACCATTGGCTACATAGTCCAAAACATTTGGATTCTTTTGATTTGCCCATTTCTGCTTAAGTACAGTATGAATACTATGAATAGAGTATGCATAGGTAAAAAATGTACAGTTACACTATGAAAAATGCTAAGAAAAAAAATCCTGCAAAAAATTGAAACAGAGATAAAATAGGAAGAATGAATTTTCAGAGACCGTAATAATTTTATTCTGATTTGAAGATAGATTTAATGATTACTAAAGTCAATATTTCCCTTGCTTCCTTTCCTAATATTATAAGGACAAGCTCAGAAAAATTAATTGTTCCATATTATACCACATCATGACTGTCTTTGCCTTGAGTTGGAGCACATACTTACTTAAGATTGTTCACTAGAGCTTTCCAGGTATGTAGGGGAGAGGGATTGGAGAT
>JANHJO010000836.1:86095-96463 GCA_032468235.1 Pseudoxyrhopus heterurus
CCCTCCCTCCCTTTGATTTCTCTAGCCATTCAATCAAGTGACTCTGGGTGGCTTACAATTCTAAAATTATAAAACAATTTAAAAGCATTAAAACATTAAAAACATGCACAACATAAATAAGTATAAACAGCATCTGTGATTATTAATCAACTAATAATAAAGCCAAATAAGAGGGCTTTAACACATTCTGAACCCCAGGTCTCGATACACAGATGGCAGGGCTTTATAGGTAGCAACCAGTATCCTGATTCACACCCAAAAAGGACAGCCTATGCAACTCACAAAGCAGAGGTGTTACATGGGCCTGCCTCAAGTCTGTCCTCACTGTGGCATTCTGGACCAGTCAAAGCTTCCAGGTGGTCTTCAGTAACAACCCCATGTAGAGTTGCTGCCGTAGTCAAGCCATGAGGTGACCAGGTATGAGTGACTATCTACAGGGTCTCCTGATCTAGGGAAGAGTGCAACTCGTGCACCAGATAAAAGTATGCAAAGCCCTTCCTGGCCACAAGTTGCCACCTGCTATCAAGAAAGATCTCCAAAATTAAGCATCATCTTTAAATGGGTAAATGCCACTCCATCCAAGGTCAAAGATGCCATATCCCCAAAATTGAGCAGTCTAAATACCCATTAGCCACTTGGTCTTGGTAGGATTGAAGAGATGGTTGCTCTCAGGGGTGGGCTGCTGGGGGTTCGCGGGAGTTCGGGAGAACCCCTTGCTAAGAGTCTACCCAGTTTGGAGAACCCCCAAGTCCTACTCCTGGCTGGCCCTACCCACCCCATTCCAGTAGTCTCCATGCGGCCCATTTTGGATGCCAGATAAGTGCAGCGCCCGTGTGGAGGCTCTGGGAGGGCAAAAAATGGGCCTCCCAGAAGTTCTGGAAGGCTGGAAATGGGCCTGTTTCTGGGTTCCAGAGGACCTCCAGAGCCTGGGGGAGGCCATTTTCACCCTCCCAGAGGCTCGAGGAAAGCCTCTGGAGCCCGGGGAGGGCGAAAATGCCCCCCCTGCAGTGGTGCAGGAGGCCAACTAGACCACACCCACCTAGCAACCAGGAAGAGAACCCCTTGCTAAAAATTTTACAGCCCACCCCTGTTTTGCATCCAAACTCACACAGCCTCCAGGCATTAGGCAGAACCTTGATAACTTTAATTAGCCAGGGCAGAATTGAATTGAAAGAAATCAGCTGTATTGATGGTGTATTACCTCCTTCCTCCTGATCAATTGGTACTGAACTCTAAACCAGCAGATAATATCACTCAGTGGTTTCAGGTAGATGTTGAAAAAGAGACAGGACTCTGTGGCACCCCACAAAAGAGAAATTTGGGGAATGATTTCTTCTTGCTTACTGCTAAATAATACTGAAAAAGAAGACCAAGTAGAACGGCTCATCCCAAAATGTTTCCAATGAAAAGCAGAAAATGTGTCCAAAGATGAAATAAGAACCAGTGTCAAGCAATGTTCTATAAAAAATTTTCTCTTCTTACACATCTGTTATCTTCTTTCAGCTTCCTGCATTTGTGGCTGTATTTCCTGATTCAAGCACTTGAAAGGTAGTTTTAAAAAAAGGCACGTCCAAGTCATTGCCAAGAAAACAATTTTCAAGATCACCTAGAGGCATTTTGTAAAAGCAACTGGTGTTTGGTTGAAATGAAGAGGATTTTTCAGAAAAATAGATGATAGGAAGTTTAATAGGAGAAGCCACAGATGACCTGTGAAGTTTACACCTAACCGCAGGTTTTAATGTTTTTTGTTCTGAACATTTTTCTCTGTCTCACAACTGTACTTGAGGGGAGCACTGAGCAAATATTGTTGATGAAGTTTCAGTGGGAATCCTGTGAGGGATCGAATCAAGGACCGCCTGGATTTTTGCCTCCAGAAAGCGTGACTCACAGTACTCTTCAAAAATGGGAGCCACTGTATGGCCTCAGGCAAATCCATTTCTTCCACTGCAATTGCTGCATAATAATAACTTAACCTTTTTTAAGATTGAATGTGAGATTGATTTATAGGGAATCTTTTTACAGCCAGGCAGTCAGTCAGACACAACAGACATAGTATTTACCCAATGGAAGACAAGGCTTTGTCCCAGGTAATTGTCTGCCAAGTAAAGAAATGCAGCTACCATAAGATGCTGTTGCTGGAAAGCATAGGTCCTTTTGAAGGTTAGATTTGGCTTGAGAGAGAGGCTGCTGACTAATGAAATAAACCCTTTTTGTGGGGTCTTCAGTGCTCTCTGAGCTTGGTTGTTTTCTCACAGACATTTCATTACCCAACATCTGATAATATTACCTAGATAATGAAATGTCTGCAAACCCCCACACCAATCTCAGAGAGTGCCAAGGCCATGCAGTTCAACTCTGAGCTACAGATATTCTCTTTTATCAAAATCCTTTTTTTTTTATATAATAGAGCTTTCCCTTCTCCCTTTTTTCTTTCTCTGTTCAATATTTTTTTCTCTTTACTTAACTTCATGTAATTTTGGCCTACCTTTTCTTTTCATTTCTCCTCTTAGCGCAGTCACAGCTTCTTGTTGCTTCATCTCCATCTTGATTTTTATCATCTTTCTTTTGCTTTTTTTTTCTGAAAAGACAAAGGGGACAAAGAGGGAGGAAACGTTAGAGAATGGTTGGTACTTGTAGAAGAAGGTTAATAAATTATGTAAATGGGGCACCTTCTTTTACATGCAAATGTTCTACATTTCAGTCTTCTTAAATTCTGCATTTTTCCTATTAGTTTTCATCCATTGGATGGAAAAGAATTTGCTTTCAGAATTCTTTCAAAGGAGAAGAGGCTTTCTCAAACTTTAGCAGTTGAGGAAGAGTATTCTTTAAGTAAAATTCAGTATAGTCAAGGGCATATTTCTTCCCAAATTTAACTTTCCTGTGAAATCTCTAGACCAGGGGTGTCAAACTCGGGTTGTCATGGCGTTCGTCACGTAATGTATCATGAGTTTTTCCCCCTTCATTAAACTGGGCGTGGGCATGGCCAGCACATGATGCATCTGACCAAAGGGCCACAAGTTTGATACCCCTGCTCTAGACTACTGCCATTCCCAATAATTTATCACAACCTTTGAGGAGGCATGGTGGCTCAGTGGTTTAGTGACATTGGAGATGGTCATGCCTCCACTGTGTGGCAGGTGAGTTCATATCACTCGCCTCAGCTTCTGCCCACCTAGCAGTTCAAAAGCATGATATATGTGAGTAGATAAATAGGTATCACTTCAGTAGGGAGACGAGCTGATGCTTCGTGCAGATGGTTAGACTCCTGCTGGCGCTGATTGCGAGGCCCATTTGTGAGGCAGCTTTGGTGGAGGAAGAGAGCCTTGGTGATGTTGCAGGAAAGCCATTCATCTTTCTTTCAGGTGCAGAGCTAGCTTGCCCCCTGTGGCACACCTTGGAAAGTGTGTGAGTGTAAAACAGACAGGGCAGCCAAACTACTATTCTGCACTAGCAGCATAGTCTCCCGGCTAATGTGATATTGTCATATGCCAAACAAATAAACCAATAAATAAAGCACAACCTTTGTAACTTTTCATCCTCCAGCTGAATTCTGGAAGTTGCTATTCCAGCACATTTGAGGGTGTCAAGTTGAGGAAGATAGTTCACTTGTAAGAGAAAACAAAAATTATACATCCTACATCCCATCTCATTTATAGATGCCAATTTAACTCTCTTCCCTGATGCATCCCTGGTACCTTTCCTTTGATTAGTGTAAGCTTGCTGTAATTGTGATTCATCTTCGTCTTTAAAAAGTACCACATAGAGTTAAACAAAAACATCGGGTAGTGTGTCTCTGCTTAGATATCTATATGTTCATTCTATTTATTAGAATTTTAATTTTGCTTTTATAGTTTTCCCTATTATGGCATGGGTTGACTAGCTATGGGGAAAAGCCCAATTTAATACTAGATACTAGAGGAATACAGTTTATAACACTTCATTAGTTACATTTCATAAAACCACCACTTTTTAAACATTTAGGTTGCAACCAAAGAGAAATGTGTTATAGAAAATGAGGCCAATCTATGGAAGAAGAGTAATTGTGGTTGTCAATTTAATGCATTCCTCATTCCTGGAACAAACCTGCAATCATAGCCTTCTTTCAAAATTCCCATTTGGAAAAGACTACACAGCTAGTATTTCCTTCTCTTGCCCACATCTTTCAAAGGGATTCTCAATCTGGGTGGTAATTAGAGAGTGATTTTGGCTCCAGGATGAAAGCTGTTACGGAAGCCTGCATTTCAAGCAATCACTTATGTTGCCTTTGTATGTATGAAACCTAAAAGACACCTAAAGGGCAAAGTACTAATCTTTCTGATAACAACAGTCAAACCTTCACACAAAGCTGGAAAAAAGAAACCAATTAATTAAATACTTGGGCCTAATATAAAAGTGACATCTCAGTACAGAGTTTGACATTGTATTGGCATTTATTTTTTAGCTTTTCTGTTGCTTTGATGCAATTTTGTAACCCTGAAGTATACTTCAGGGCTTTTATTTTAATTGAAAGCTGACATATAAAGATATATACAATATATCTCTGATATAAAAATAATGTATTTATAGTTACAATGCAAACTCATATTGAAATCACATTCCCACATTAGTCTTTGATGCCTGTAAAATGGAGAAATTCACAATGAGATGCATTTCTCTAAACTAATTTGCAGCTGCAGATATTTTTTGCTGTTGCCTAAGGAGAAATATCACTTGTTATAACATGAATTATTCATTATCTGTTTCCTAAAAAGATATAAGATATTCCTTTTCCTAACAAGATAGGAAAGAAAGAAACAAATAATACATTGCCGGAGATAAGATTATTGTTAATTATCATTCCATATGCTAATAATTTCTGAAAAAAAAGCTGTATTTTTCACATTAAAGCCTGTACAATGCCATTATATTCCTTGGGTTTTTTGTATCATTCAAAAAATTTAAATATATTCAAGATATGACTTCGCCACAAGTATTTTCCCATGAATATTTTTATTACAACTTTTAAGACTTCATACAGTATAACTGGTTGTGTTTACATATAGGTGAATTTGAGCTGTTTCAGTTTATGAACTACCACTACAAATTGTATTTATTTTGACTCCATGAGCTTTTTGATTCTCTTTCAATGCAGCTTTAGTTCTGAAGAATGTCTGTCTCAATCCTCATATTTCTCATAAGAAGTACTGAAGTAGTATAGAGTTTCCTGCCTGAGCAGGGGGTTGGACTGGAAGACCTTGAAGGTTCTTTCCAATTCTGGTATTCTGTATCTTTCATTTCAATTTCTAAGTGACTTTTTTCTAAGTGACTCTTAATATAAAAGTATTATGCAATACTATTGTAAGCCACTCAGAGCAGAGGTGCTATTCAGCCAGTTCTGACAGGTTCCGGAGAACCGGTAGCGATAATTTGGAGAACCGGCAAATTGGCTGACCACCACCTCTGATTGGCTGACCACGGCAAATACCACCTCTGATTGGCCAACCGCATAGCCATGCCCACAAAGCCACCCCCCACAGAACCGGTAGTAAAAAAAATTGAATCCCACCACTGACTCAGAGTCACTTGAAATAGTCAGATGGGTGGCAAGAAGCTTCTTGGATGAGAAGCAAAATGTCTTCGAAGAAAAGCCAGAAAGTCCAGTTGCCTCTTGAAGAAGCACATTTGGAATGAAATGGATTCTTATCATCTGTTCCTTTAACATTCTGCAAGCTCAGTTTACATATCTTTTGTGTCAGAATTCTGGTTTAAATAGCATAATTTGTGCTGAAGGAGAATTTGGGCAACCATAATTTGCCATGCTGTCCATGTCTTCTGGTCATCTGAAACTCTCGCCTTTTGGTTATTAGTCTGTTTATATCTCTTTTATGATAGAGAAAAGTGGCAGAGCAACTGAGGATGCTCTGGCTTCCAATTCTTCTCCCTGTGCTGTAAACTTCCCCATCCCTGCAGGGCTATCATACCCTGCAAGATTCTGAAGGAGTCTACTGAGAAGAAAGTCACTAGGCTTTCATGCCTAAGGCAGGACTAGAACTCACAATTTTTTGATTTCTATGCCAGCACCTTCACCACTACACCAAACTGGCTCTCAGCTTTCAGAGTATACAAGGTGCAATTATCCTCATGATTCACTGTATTCAGAGGTGGTATTCAGCCAGTTCTGACAGGTTCAGGAGAACCGGTAGTGATAATTTTCATTAGATCAGAGAACCAGCAAATACCACCTCTGATTGGCCGATCACATAGTCACGCCCACCAAGCCACGCCCACAGAACCAGTAGTAAAAAAAATTGAATCCCACCTCTGACTGTATTCATGACCTTATACCTGGCTGAACAGAAATGTGTATAGTGTATAGGATTTAACTTTATCCCATTGTTTGATTTCTGGATGCAAAGTACTTTTTGTTTTTAGGAGCAGCTTATTGGAATCTCTATAGTGAATGTGTATCCTTGGAATTACTACTACTACAACAAAATTGCCTCGGTTTTAAAACTGCCATATTGGAGAGAGAAATTGAAACATCAGGATTCTTTAAAACCAGATTTTACTTAGATTATGATGGAGAGGGGAGATTTATTTTGTGCATTTGAAGTTTAGGAGCAACACTAGGAAATAATGCTTCTCTCAAATTGCAAGCAAAGATTGGTGCTCAGAAGGATATTGCCTTTCTGGCTGATCAAGAAAGCACACAACTAAATTGTTTCAAATCTAGAGTAGAACTTTGAAGATCCCAAATTAATCATCTTTATTCTGAAGATTCAGACAAGCTCTGAAAGAAGGTCTGGTTTTGAACAGAATAGCTCTTTTGTAATTTATATAAATAAGTGCTTGAGTTCAGTGATGTTCTACAATGCACATTCATGTGTGAGCATGCATACAAACACAAATATAGGGTTTCTGCACACACCTTCTTTATTTGGTGTAGCTTTGTAAACATTTAAGCAGGAGTACATTTTCCCTGGTGCTGTTGAAGCATACATGTTGTATTTCTAACTTTGTGATGATTTCTGATCAGCCTGTTTATCAATCTGGCCATAGTCGACGTTGACGGTTTGTTCTCCAAGCTTGTTCTCCGAATGTTTTGTTACCAGGCATGTAACATCCTCAGTGGAGTTTAGACGATGTCAGTATCAGTGTTCTTCTATTTATAAAGGTTTTGGAAATCAACCCACGTTCGGAAACCAACCCACAAGCTCGGCAAACAAACCTTCACCCTCATCCTATAACAGAGCTACAGTTATTCGCCACTATCGTTGTAGTTCCTTAGAAGGATTCCTTTTCTCATGCAAGTAGAAAGGGAGCTCAGAAGTGTGAATGAACAGCACATTTAGAGTAATCAGTCAGAGTAATACATTAAGAGCCTCAGGAAACCTAAGGCCTGAAGGGCACAGTGTTTGAAATTCTTTCCCTCTATTTGTACTCTAGTCTCAATTCCTGACTAGATTTATTTTTCTGTTTATCTCACCGGTGCCAGACTGTTGCTGGAAACAGCAGTAGTCTGTTGTAGTTCCTGGGAGAAAAAAATATTTTGATGAATTGATATAGTATTGTAATTTGGAATGTTCATTAAAGATTAGTAAAAAAAAATTGCTTGTTTTCTTGCTTTATTTTTTAAAAAAGGAAAATACCAGCAAATAGTAAGAGTACCACAGTAAATGTACTGGTGCTTTTGAGCAAGTAACATAAAACATTTATTTATTAGTATGCCTGTAAATTAAAGTCCTGAGCAAGGTTTGTTTATGGTTGTTTGCATTGTTTGATAAAACAGAAGTCTGATAACACTGTACTATTGGGGAATTCAAAGGCTCTATCAAAAAGCTTGGCAGAAGTAATTTGCTCAATATATCGCACACCATTTAAAGGAGAAGAGATATATACTATCTTTGCATAACTTAGTCGTGTTGGGAAACTCCCAGCCAGGCAGGAAAGTGAAATCAAGTGGAAAACTAGCCTTGATTCCTTGCACAGCCGCAAGAGGCATAAGTTTGACCCCCTAAGTTCCATGGCACCTTATCTAGTTGTTCCCAAGAGAAGGCAAGCAATCCGGAGAGATTTTTGTATTATTGGTAGAACACAATAAAGTTATTGACTTGGACCCTTCACGAGTGGATCTGGTTGCTTCTGCCTGATGCTTTTGGGGATTTTGGAAGCTGAATCAATAACTAAACAGGCTGGCTCTTTGGGTTTTGCTACCTTTGCAACCACCAAGTTGGAGTGAGCGTCACTAATTACTGATCCCAAAGGAAGTTTTGCATCTTTCCAGATCTGCAAGGATGGAAGTCTTAGAAGTGTTGATACCTGTAGAATGTAGTAGACATTGTAAGACATGGAGACAACAGAATAGAATAGAACAGAACAGAACAGAGAGAACTGGAGAAAATCACAAAATATAAAGACCTGAAAATAGAAGTAGAACAACTGTGGCAAAAGAAAGCAAAGATAGTAATAGGCACTTTGGGTGCAATCCCAAAACAACTGGAGCACTCTTGAACACCATCAGCAATGACAAAATCCCACCATCAGTCAATTACAAAAGGCAGCTTTATTTGGAACATCCTGTGACAATACCTGTAATAGTATTAAACAACAATTGCTGTCTATCCCAGGTCTTGGGAAGGACCTGATAGATAAACAAAAAAACCAAACATCTGGCTGACTGTGTGACTACCATCACCAACAATAATACATGTATATGCTGCACAACTCCCAACAATTTACACTAGGAAACAATCTGATAACTCTAACCCAATTCAATTTACCTTCTAAAGCATCTGCTTTGATAGATTGACACAACCTACTATGAATAACCAATTAAATGTTCTGATAAGACGAACACTAGTAAATTTTCTATTCCTGTACTTCCTCTTAACCTCTCCTCAGAATTCTTGTCAGCAAGGTTATTTCTGAACATGGATATGGTACCATTCAGTGCTAAAACTGCTTTCAGAAATAGCCCAGGCATGGAGGAAAAGGCATGGTAGGAGCAATCGATACTGAGCGAGTTCCATTGCCAATTAGCACTACAAGGGAATGGTGGTGCTGAAAGCAAGTGACCAAGCAACCTAATTCAGACTGACAGAAGCAGCTGTTTGATGGAATGGAGATTATACAGTATGTGTTAGAGAGGACATTTCTGCAATTGTAATTGCTCTGTGTGTAATAGTATGGTCATTGCTATGGCGAACACGGTCACCAGAGCTAGAATGGACAACATGCTATCTGCCTCCCCCCCGCACTCCAGGAGGATGTAAATAACCATGGTGCAATGCAGAAACTGCAATTGCATGAGTTTGGTATTTGGAGCATTGCCCAATTAGGGTCATCATTAGAGCATTCACTTTCAATAAAGCCAATCAAAAATACAATCACATATGAATGCAACGCACACACAGTGATGGCAGAACTAGCAACATACTGCTGGTTAAATACAGTTCTATTTCCTAGTTTAAATCAAATTTGTGTGCAACGTAATATTAGAATTCTTTCAAGAAAGCACTAAGCTCATGTTGATAAGATCTGAGAAGCTCCACGGCAAAGGCCAGTAAGACATAACATAGACGAATTCCTTTACAAAAGCCAAGAATCCAACCTTTCTTGCAGCTTGAGCCAAAATGCCCATGGAGGGCAATGCCCAGTGATCAGAGGGAAGGAGGCATGTCCACCTCAAGCTCAAGTAGCCAGTAGAATCTAGGCAGATCCCCACTCCTGACTGTGTCCGCCATCAAAGAAGCAATGAAACATACCGGATCTTATCCACAACAAAATTAGGTCAGAAGAAGAATGAAACCATAGGTTTTGGCAGAGCTGCAGATTATTTTCAGCTACCTCAGTATGAGATGGAGATGAGATGAAGTTCCCTTTATGAAATAGTGGACATTGTTGGAACATAATCTGTTTTCAACATTTTTTTTGCATTTTTTGTTTTGTTTTTAATTATGGACTGATGAAAACATGGAATGGAATGGAGTTTTAAGTGAGAACATACAAAACTATCATGCTTCATAAACAGCCAAACGAATTCATCCCGTTTTTGTTCCCTTTATAAAATAGTGGGCATTCTTGGAACACAATCTTATCCTCACTATCTTGGAGTAACAGCTTCTGAATTTATCTATTCAGTTTTAAGCTGTATAGGATGATTTCCCCCCCCCCCCTAGATTTCCTTTTCCAAGTAAGATGAAAAGTGGTTAGTCTGTATCGTGTTAATGATTAATAAAATGTGAATATTATGGTACATTGCTTTTTAATGTTCCCAAATAGCTTTGGCTTTACTTTGCAGGATGGGGAGTATTTTTCCAATCTTTCAACAAAGCTTTTTTTACAACTACATTTTATGATGCTTTTGCTTCAGTGGTTTTTATAGTGGAT
>JANHJO010000836.1:102886-121895 GCA_032468235.1 Pseudoxyrhopus heterurus
GCTGACATTGTAAACTGCTTAGAGAGGGTTGCAAGCCCTGATAGGCAGTATATAAATACAGTGCTATTGCTATTTGAAAACACTTTTAAAGCAGGGGAGAAATTGAGGTTATTTATATTTCCTTTCCACTTGAAAAATTAAAAGGTTAAAAAAAACCAGACTTTTATTTACAAGAATGCTTGTAGACTTTTATGTACAAGAAAAAAACCCATACTTTTATTTGCAAGAATCTAGGCATTAAGTTTTAAAGCATTCGGAGTTGGCATTTAATCAGTGAATCAATATGTCAATCAGATAATCACATACATGCTTTACATGCATACACTTACCTCCCATCTTATATTCCAATTATAATTATTCTAATAATTTATAGTAGCCAAAGTTACATATTTTATATCATGACACTCATCGAGGCACCCTGTCTCCTTCAGTGGATTCTTCTACCAGGTAGTCTCAAAATATTAATGGTGTATGATAATTGGCACTGAATATAACTTGTTCTTCTGTGCTGATGACATTATGTCTATTCTGGATAATTATACATTATAATAATGGAAACTTGTTGAAAATGCACACTAAAATGGTGTATACTTTGGTTATCTATTAATTCATGGAGAAAATCTATGTGGTCGCTAAGAATTCACAATGATTTAATGGCACATTATCTATTAAATTCTATTAACATTAAAAAAAACGTTGTCCTTGAGATTCAGTGTATTTGTACCTTTGCAAGAGTTTAGGATTTAGAATTTATACACACTCTTTAAATTGTTTATATTAATATCTTTTGCTATATTTATAGCTTCTGCCAACCTAGCAGTTTGAAAGCATGTAAAAATGCAAGTAGAAAAATAGGGACAACCTTTGGTGGGAAGGTAGCAGCGTTCCGTGCACCTTCAGCGTTTAGTCATGCCGGCCACATGACCACATCTTTGTACAGCGCTGGCTCTTCGGCTTTGAAATGGAGATGAGCACCGCCCCCTAGAGTCGGGAACAACTAGCATGTATGTGCGAGGGAACCTTTACTTTTACCTATATCTTTCACAAAATATATCAAAATATGTTGAATTAAATATGTCTAAATGCGTAGATGCAATGCCAGTGAGTATTACTCAGTGATTAAAATGTACATTAAGTCTCTGCAGTAAGATTCATATTATTAAAATAAATATTAATCAAGAGTAATGTATATTCCAGGTGGGATTCCAATGTTAATCTCATTAGAAGTTCTATACAAATAAATAAGTTAATGAAAAATGTGTATGCCATGCTAAACACCCATAAATATCCTTGGTCAAATTTTCTGGGGCATGGGAAAGGAAATCATTTAATTTTTTTTTATTAAATAAGTGGGTAAAATCATCTTCCAGAATTAAGGAATGGGTTAAGAATATGAATCTGTTATCTATTTTTGAAAGTTTCTATATTTTAAACATGAAAAGACAAATTGATAATGATATGCTTAAGGATTGATTTGATCTTTATACTGATGCCTCTCTTTCTCTCAGCTTACTTAGCATTTTCTCCTGTTTTATGTCTTTCTTGATTAGTTTATTTTAATCATCATAATATAGCAAATTTTGTTTTTCCTTATATAATCACCATTTAATCTTTTTTTCGTGTTGTATTTTTTGTATTGTATCTTGCTGTTAAAAACAAAACCTAAAAACAAAAATACTACATGTAAACATGGCTAAAATTTATTTTGGAAATTATCAAAACACAGATTTTATTATATACTATAGCAGACATCTTATTTTCCAGAAGATACTGCCATGTGCAATTTGGTTAGTGATTGTATATGTGTCATTTAGGATTAAAAGTTCATCTAAAAATCAACTTAATCCCATCATTGAGAGAGAAGCTGCTTCCCTGAACTAGGTTGACAAAGGCTTAATTCTTTCTCTTTTCCAAATGCATCTGGCTTTAGTTTTTAGCAGCATGACCAGGTTGACAAGGAACTCTGTGAGAGTTAAGAACATTGGGGAAACATAAAATAAAATAAAAATGGCTTCTAAAATCATTCAAAACTTTTGAAATGCATTACAATTTTATTCTTTAATATTTTGGGTGTACCCCTACCTTTAACAGTAACCATATTAGAATAGGCTCCTTGTTTCCCAGAGATTCAGACTGCACAACCACAGGGCCATAATTAGGAACATAATTTATGACAAGGTTGTTGTTGTTTTAACTCTTATTGTCTCCATCTATCATGCATAGTAACGTATATCTTAGGTTTATAAGTCCCTGCTAGAATTGTCTTAAGTTTCTGTATCAGTTGCTTTTTATAAGTCAATTTGTCAATCACTGGTTATCACATGGATTTAATATCCTCTACAATCTCAAACCTTCAAATTTGGAAATTTCACAGAAATGAATTTCCAAATGAATTTCTGTGGATCAGATTGGCTGGGAATTATAGATCCTTCATGTTTGAAGGCCATCAATCTTATCAATGTTACAATGAACAAGAATGGAATACTTCTGGAATACAACAATCATTAGGGTATCAAAATCTTAAAATTACAACAGTTATCAAGTAATACTTAATTAAACAATTGACATTATTTCATCTTAAAAATGAATCCTTTGAATTGTATTACTTAGTCAAACAAGATAAAATCAACCTTAAAGTCACCTATATTCAACAAGGGAGTAAGAATTAAGTACTTATTTTAGTTCCTGTACAGCATCTTCAGTTTTAAAAAGAATGTGTTCTCAATCTTTCTGGCAAACCATTTTGATCTGTGGTTTGAGCAGTTTATAATGATTTACAGTTTAATGGGTTTCATTTGTTAAATCCAATTCCCGGTTCAATTCATCCAAATATTAGTAATTCCAATAATAAAGACTGTGTTCTCAATCTTTCTGGCAAAGCGGTCTGATCTGTCATATGAACAGTATATGACGACTTACAGCTTAATGGGTTTCATTTGTTAAATCCAGGTCCCAGTTCAATTCATCCAAACACCAGAAGTAAATAATAAATGTATTTCTCAGCTGGCCAGCTGTGTAAACCTGGTCATAATATTTGCATTAAAAATCATGAACTGCTAAAGCAGGTTAAAGTCTATAAAATCAGAGGTACAAAACAGACATTTACTCGCAAATGCAAATTTAATTAAAACTAGTAATGCTGCCAATATTAAAAAGATTTCACAGAATTATATTCCTTGCTGTTTATAAGGTGGGGTTTTTTTGTTATGACAAAATTTTATTTCACAAGGGGATGAAACATGCACTGTGATGTAAATGATTCAGTTCCATTCTTTCATCTTTGCATCACAATATTGCATGCAACCACATAAGGGCCAGAATTAGCACTTTCATATGACACTGCCTAGTTTGTCACTTTTCCTTCAGTGAATGTCTATTACACAGAAATATAATTAATCATCCAGGTGATCACATTTGCACTTGTGTCCATTCCTCCACCCAAAACAGTTAAATCCTTTGCCTGTTGCATTTAAATAGGATGAAGGAAGAGCATTTCAACTTCTCGGTGGAGGTATTAAACAAGAGAAAAATAAAAATAAAGATATGAATTAAATTTGGATAAATTCTGACTCACATATCGAAGTTTCAGAATGGGACAATTTCAGAAATCAGTATTGTTTGTTTGTTTGTTTGTTCAACCAAATAACTCTAGGTATGGAATGAACAGCATTATAAATTTGAAAGATTTTATTTTAGGCATGCCCACTAGCATTTCCTTTTTTTAAAAAATAAAATAAAAATAATAAGTTTTTTTAGTAAACATAGTAGAAACTAATACAAACCAATCTAGAAGTGGGGGAGAGTAAAAGAAAAGTTCAGAACCTGCAGGAAAAAAGAAAAACCAAAGAAAACAGTAAAAAAAAGAAACAAGAAACAAAGACAATAATATACAGTAGAAGTGGCTTTCAAACTTCATCACACCGAGTATAAACTAATATAGTAACTTTTCACCTTCTTTTAAAATCACAAATAATCTAACTTTTATCTACGGTATGTACAATCCACAAATCATTATTTTTCAAGTCCTATTGAAAAGTCCCATAGGTGTTATCAGAAACATTAATCAAATAGTTTATCCCTGATCAAATGGTCTAAATTTATATTCCTTCTTTTTTCTCTTCACAATCTTGACTTTTAAATTATTCCAATGGCATTGTAGGATTTGATCTTTCATCAAACTTCAGCTTTCAAAAGGAGTCTTCAAAACTTTCACCAGCCTACTTCATCAGAATTTCTTGTAGCAGCTATTCCATGTCCAGATTATTGTCTTTATTTGTCTTTTGGTCATCCCAATTTTGTTGTCTTGTACACTTTCAAATTCTACAATGTCTGTGTAAGGTAAGATTTTTTTTAAAAAAAAGTCATCTTCTAAAAGTTTAAGCATTGAAATCTGGGTAATTTCTGAGATATTAGTTACTAATTAGTTATTAATATCCTAGCCCATATTTCAAAGAATACTTTAAGACAATTTATAACCAGCTTAGCCATTTTAATTCTTTTCTGCCAGCTCCTTTAGTTCAGCTTTAGTTCATTCCATAGTAATCCCTGTATTATGAAAAATACCTTATAGAGTTTCTCTCTGTTTCTCTCTCACTCGCTCCCCCTCTCTCCCTCCCTTTTTAGCTGTCTACAGAATTTATCCAGCTATGATTTTGTTAAATTTATATAAAGCCTTTCTCTCAGTAGTTCAGGTCAGTGTGTATAAGACTCCCTTCTCTAATTTTATCCTGGCGAAATCCTATAATATATTAGTCTATGAAATAATGACTGGTCTGAAGTTTTCCAAGGCTGTATGTGGATTTCAACTTGGGTGTTCTAAGTTCTTATCCAGCACTCTAAACACAATGCTACACTATTTCATTTTTTGTAGAAGTACTAGCAGTAAAGTATATTAAGTACGTTAAATAGTTTAAAATGCTAGGGAACTAAGGATATTGTTGATGATAGAAATGATTAAACTCTTCTCTGAAATTTATGCATTTACAAAAACAGAACATAAGGTTTCCAAAGCATATTTAAGCCTTCTCAATTATGTCCTGAGCATGAGAGAAAGAAACACATCAGATATTAGTTTTATAGTAACCAGAAATTCCTTTGCTTCCCTAATACATTTCCATAACAATGTACTAAGGCATGTTGATTACTTCTCATTAAAACAGTATTATTCAATAATTTAAAAAATCTGTAAGCTATAACTATAACCAAAGGTTCTTCTTAAGTCTTTCCAAAACAGCCAAATTTTACCAATAATTAAAAATTAAGCACTAATTTTATTTTCTTGTTATATATTGGATGTATGTTTGACAATCATGGAATAGTTTCAGAGTGCTAAGGAACAAATAATGGCAAAACACTATTTATAAATACTTTTGGTCTTCCTTTGAAAAGGGTCCCTTGAAGAGAAAATTGAGGCAGGCTTTAATTGTGAAAATAAATCAAAATATAGGAAGTTCTTTAAAATGTATCATCAATATTCCTACACATGGATGCAAGAAGTTTGGAAAGTTATAAAAAATAGTGTTGTGATTAATCATAATTAAAAGGCAAAATTTGTAAACAGATCATTAATGCTTAATGTTATATGGAATAGTATATACCGGTGCATGTTTAAAGACTCAAAATGATGATTTTATATACTCCACATTTTATAGACTCCAATTTTATTATTCTATTACTTCTTGCAAAATGTAAAATATAAAAACTTCTAACTTTGTGCTCTGTAATTCCATGTCCACATCTGCTTCTGAAAACCTGGTCATGTTCTTACTTATTTAGGATTTATCTATTGAGTAATCAAAGTAACATTCAGAAATGACTGTTTCTGGCCCTGTAAAACAAAACAAGATAAAAGCACAATTCAATTTCAGAACCAATAAAGCAGAAAACAGGAACTATAAAAACAATATGAGATCTTCATGATATCCTTGAGACTGTAAACATGATTTAATTTTCTCATCCAACTCAGTTTTGTGACCAAACTAACTCCCTCTAGTAATTTTCCCTCTTCGCTGAAATGTTTATAGCAAAGTAGGGTAACAATGGTAGGTCTCTTGCCTTGAGTTTCCTTTTAAAATATCCTAGACAGAAACTTCATTGCTCTGCTGACTACAGAAAACTAGAACGTTTCTTAGAAATGCCAAGTTATATTGCAAGCTCCAGAACCTTGAGCTTCCTTCCTTCCTTCCCTTCCTTCCTTCCCCTCCCTTCCTTTCCCTTCTCTTCTCTTCTCTTCTCTTCCCTTTCTTTCTTTTCTTTTCTTTCTTATTTATTTATTGCCTTTGTTATTTTTATAAATAATTTAAGGTGGCAAACATACCTAATACTCCTTCCTACCGTGAGGTGGGTTGGGTTCAGAAAGAGTGACTATCCCAAAGTTACTCAGACAGCTTTCATGCCTAAGGCAGGACTAGAACTCAGTCTTCAAACCTCACATACCAAAATGACTTGAAACTCAACTGATGCTGAAAACTCTATTCTAAAGCATGCAGATTTTACTTGTCACTTCCCTATTTCAAGACAGAACTGTAGATAGAGATGTAGACATTTGGTTTTGACTGCCTATTTACCTCTTATTAGAAATTTTCATCATGGTGTTGAAAACCAAGTCAAGCGGCATCTTGCTAGGAAGAAGCAATGGTTATTACTTCAGAGTGAGGCAAAGAAAAAGTACAATTCCTATCCCATGGACAGAGATAGTGGCGATGACAAGGATGTCTCTGTCATCACTCTGGGTAAGCCTGTCAAGAATCCTTCTAAAAGGAACACTAACAGAAACATTTATATGATCAGACCTGGACCAGACAGAGATCCAGATGTGTACTCATTTTTCACATTTTTAAGGGTGTTTCTCTGCCCATCCTGTGCAACTTGAATTATTTGTGCATGTAAATAAGGCTGAATTTATCCCCCAAAAGTATATAACCCATTGTCCACTTAATACTATGGATCAGGAAAACTCATAAGATCTGGACCTACAGTTGCCCTAATTCTGATCCCCTCTCTTCTCACTATGTTTGAGGAATAATATCTAATGTACTGAATCAGTTTTACTTTCATATATTACAAACTTCGTACTTGGTTGGTTAATTGGTATTTCTTTGTGCTGAGTTACGTCCTTTACTTTTTTCCACCATTAATATCTTTCACACCTATATTTAGCCTAATTACAAGCCTTGGGTCACTTCTTTGAGAACTTTTAATTCATCTCAATGTTTGAAACCCTTGTTCTTTTAATAAAACCCTACATATCATCTAAAGAACTGCTGTCAGAAAGATTCTAAATGATACATTTAAAAAGCGATTCTTTGCAGCTATTTTACTTTACTTAAAATGTGGCAAACTGTCTTTTATATCCATTTTCTCTATGTTTTATCCAGTTTTGAAAGTTTTTAAACTTCAAAACAATTTGCAACCTTTGAAATTTTCAAGGTATATAAAGAAGAGATTGTATCATCTATTGTCAGGCTGCATTTTTTTTCTTGTTTTGTTTTGTCTTTGTTTATTTTAATGAAGAGGATCATCTTAGGAACAGAAATGTTTTCTGTGGAATAGAAACATACGTCTACTGAGCGATAAGTAAAAATGAGATATTAAAAGATTTCTGTCCTGAGTTTTTGGAACGCTCAAGAAATATACGTGCAAAGCTTTACTTTTCCTAAACATAATAGATTAATCCAAGGTCACTATAAATTTTATCTTTAGGAAACCAAACATGAGGGTGGTGTTTGTTCTTTAGAAACTAGAATACATGTGTGCATTGGCATGTACAAGTTCATGTTGAGAAAATGGGCCAGAAACAATCATGAAAAAAACAACCCTTTTGGTTCAGAGACAAGGAGTTCCTTGGCTTGTTGTATTCTCTATGGTGAGAGAAACTGATAGGCAGCAGGGAAACATTGAATGACTTAGCCTCTGCCAGGATTAGATCAATGTTGTCCATAATGCCAAAAATTACCAGAGTGTGCTTAGAGAAGCCATCAATCAAGAATTTTTTAAAAAAATCAGTAACAGCTTTCAAAGGAGAAAGAAGTTAATGTACTAGACAATGCTCATATTAATGGGTGGACCTGAATTTGAAGTGAATTCCTATCTTTTGTTCCAAATACTCCAATAGGACCACGTCACTCTTGCAGGATTCCCTGGTTTGTGAGGGGCTAACAGACTAAGTTCAACCTCAGCTGGATCTAAAGTTTGTGGGGTGCACAAATGCAGGGACATTTCCACAAAGAAGTTTTGACATTTGCATGAATTTGTAGCCAGATAGAAGACTTCTATGAGGAGGGGCAGAAATTTGTGTCCATCTGTTTCATGAGAATTTCTATTTTTTTTAAAGAGTCAAAAAATAAACTTTTTATCTTCTCCTCATCTCATCTTCATCCTCATCCTCATTACTATACCCTCTTCTTCTCTTCATTCTGTCAGTATTGTACATACAATACCTCTTTCCTTACATGGGGATATAATTGGCGAGTAGGCAGCATATAAATTTCATAATAAATAAAATAAATAAATAAAAATAAAATAACATCATGCAGCATCTACATCTCTTCTTTAGAGCTTAAAGGAAAGTGGACTGTATATATAAATCTGATAGGTTTTATATATCCCTCCCTGCAACATCATTGAACATTAGAATGTGTAGTAGATAGTTGCTAAAGTTGATGTATTTTATACAGTCATCTAAACTGCAGAGAGCTGTGAGTTCAATTCTTGATAGATGGTTTGAATAGCTCTGGCTATATATGCCCAAAGAATCCCAATAAGGAAGAAAGCAGTCATGTATGGACTTCTGGTGGTAAATAGAACTGAGAGCATCTCTTCATATATTCACTCATTTTTCTTCTCATCTTCCTCAACACCTACTCATCTCTACTTCTTCTTAATCACCACAAGATGATGTCTTGATTCTTGATCACTTTGAAATTCTTAACTTCATTTCAAACCAGTCTCCGTCTATTGCCTCTCCAAAGCATGTACTTCAATGCCCTTCCCTCGTCTTCTTCATTGTCAAAGTGATGTAGGAGAAAACAAGGACTAAGAGAAATCAAAATGCCTGGCTAAATTCTGGAATGAAGAATTGGAGTATCTGTTATTGGAGAATTAAGGGGTCTAAGTATTACCGTAGGAAAAATAAAATATACCTAAATGATTACAATTTGGGGATGGATTTTATAGTTAAGGATTTTATAATGATGTTGAACAATTTTCTGGAAGAATTAAATTTGTTATTTCATGAAGCAGTTTGTCTCTCTTGGGCCCAGGATACCACAAAGAGAATTATTATTTCCTGTAGCAGGAAAGAAACTCATCCTCCTGATCATATGAAATAGAACCAGGATATCACTTATATCTAGCACTAAGGCTGAAGTCTTATTTAATAGTCATGCTGTGAAAATTTCCTATTTTTATTTAGGGCTATGAGGCTATGACTGCAACTATGGACAAAAACAGGCCAACCACAAATTGAATACTGGAGACACTGACTACAGTGCTATGCAAACATAACAAATAAATTAAAGAAATAAGAAGGCCAAACAATAGATGCACGTGATGATTCTAGGTGGATGGAGAAATTGATAAAAGTAAAAATGATTAAGAAATGAAAACTAGATGACTAATATTCCAAATTTACTAAATTTAAATAAAGACACTACATGTATGTTTTTAATATACAGGTTACTTGGAAAGACATGTTTCATCTACTTATTTTTGCTGTGCTACTTGTCCTATCCACAGATAATTCTGTTCATTGCTATCACTTGAAACACCATTTGGAAATTCTTGTAGAAACTCCAAAGATTTGCATTAGTTTAATTAATATTTGCAGGCGATGGTGCAAAATTCCTTCACATTTTATGGAAGACTTCTTGGATTGCCAGGCGATTTCTTATTCATCTAGAGACGAAAATGGGAAGCATTTGAAGTATATTTCTTAAAAGTTAAATCTTTCAAAAAGCTAATTGCATTTAAGAAAGAGGAAATCTATGTTTCTCAATACAATACAATTTTTTGCTAGATATGTTGAAAGATTTTTCACTCATCATATACTTATGGAGTTAAACATAGAAGCACAGTCACCTATATGACTTCAAATTTGAAATAATACTACACCCATAGCATTTTCAATAAAAATAAAATATAATTTTCAACTGCATTAACTTTTTACATCTGTCATTGGGGGAATGGGGATAATATGTGACACTTTAGGCAAGTTCCAAATGAGGCTCTCCTTGTATTATGTGGTCACATTTGAAATACTGCTGGTTGTTGTTGTTGTTGTTTTCAACTTAAAGAGAATACTAACAAATTAGAAAAGATAAAGAGAAAACACAGCAAAAATGATCATTGGGCTAAAGTAATTCTCTGCTAGGAAAACATTTTTATATTGCTGGGTTTTTTTTAGGTTTTTTGGGTTTTTTTAGTTTTTAGTAAGAGTCACGGTGGCGCAGTGGTTTGAATGCAGTACTGCAGGCTACTTCTGCTGACTGCTGGCTGCCTGTAATTTGGTAGTTTGAATCTCACCAGGCTCAAGGTTGACTCAGCCTTTCATCCTTCTGAGGTGGGTAAAATGAGGACCCAGATTGTTGCAGGCAATATTCTGACTCTGTAAACTGGTTAGAGAGGGCTGTAAAAGCACTGTGAAGCAGTATATATGTCTAAATGCTATTGCTAAATGCTATTGCTATTATTAAAAAAAATAGGGAAGAGATATATTAAATGATATTGATATGAACCTGTAAATCTCATCTCTCCAAGAATATTAAAACTTAGGATCCTCCGGTAAGTTGAATGTGGAATAGAGAAAAAGAAATGTTGCGCACGGTGTCTACTTAAAGCATCAAGTCAGGCTTCCCCAAAAATCTAATTATGGCTAACAATTTGGATGGGTTTAAAAGAGTATTAAACAGATCAACAGAGAATAAGACTATCAATGATCATCAGTCTCATTGGCCATGTACAACATTCAGGATTAGAAGTACCATTCCTCTTAACAGCAGTTAGTGAAGAACACAACTGGAAAGACATTATAGCACTTGTCTCTCACTTGTGGACTTCTAAGTTTCTAAGCACCACTAGAGTAAACAATATGTTGGACTGTAGAGACCTTTGGTCATTTTCTTCTTATGCTCATGGATTACAGAAACTAAGATCCCTTTCATTCAGGTTTCAGACCTAGGTTTGGGACTGAAATAATGTTAGCTGTGCTTTTTTATTACCCCTGCCAAGAGCAGGTCGAAGACAACATCTCCATCCTTGCCCTTCATGACCTCTCTGCACCATTCAATACCATGGTATCCTTCTGGACCGCCTGCAGGGTTGAAAGTAGCACTGTATTGTGCTGGTTCTTTTAGTTCCTCAATGGCCAGTTATAGTCATTGTTGATTGGGGTGAGAGGTCCTGCCATATCCCAAAACCAATGGGTGAGATCATTTGTCACCATGGGATGAGGTATCATTAGCATATATCATCTATATATCTCCACCCCAGTGAAGTAAGCAATGCTACCAATACATGTGGCTCTGGGCCTAGTTAGCACCCAGAAAGGCCTTCTCCCACTTTTTAATTGATTTTCACATTGACATTTAATCACCTTTGCATCGTTTAAAATTTTATATACTGTTATAATTTTAATATTTTATTTGTACACTGCCCAGACCTCCTCTGTAAGGGAAATGGGCAATTTTAAAATTGGATAAATAAACTTAATGTCTGGAGGCTTTAGTAGTCTGGATGGTGAACAACAGGCTTTGACTCAATCTGGCAAAACTTAGTGGCTTTGGATCTAGGAATTTACCATATTTGGTTCTGGATGGGTTGTACTTCCCGAGGCAGACCCAGTGCACAAACTGGGGTTCTTCTGGATTCACAACTCTTGCTCAAAGATGCTGGTGATAATCTATAATGCCCCACATGGCATAGGGGCAGATTATTTGAGGGACCACCTGTCCCAAGTAACATCTACTGTCCCATCAGATCCAGCAGAAGCATTGTGGGTTCTGCCCACTAGAGAGCATCATTTGGTGGGCCCCAGGAAGAGGGCCTTTTCTGTTGCTGCTCCCACACTAGAGAACATCATTTACCTGAGATCAACCTGGCCTTGACCTTGATGACATCCTGAAGGGCCTGAAGGCTGGCTTTGTCATCTGGCCTAGGGAATCAAAGAGTGTGGAGTCATAAAATGGCTGTATTGTTTTTGAATGGCTACATTTTCCTGGGGATTCTATTGTAAGGCTTTTAATTGTTTAATTGCTTTTTAATGTTTGTATGGCTGTGTTTATGTGTTTGGCATTGTTTATGTTTTCATTGTAAGCCGCCCAGAATCAAGAATATGAAATGGGCAGCTATATCAATTGAATAAATAAATAAACAAGAGAGTAAAATAGTGAGTGCTTCCTGTGGGATCTGCCTGATGCTTCATGAATCTCAACCAGTGATCCAGAGAAAGCCGTGGGATGTTTCTCCTTGATAAGTGATGCCATTAGAGGTACATTCCCAATTTTGCTGTAGTCAGCTGATCAATCCCCAGGGAACATCTGTTTTGTGTTTTGCATGCTTGGGTTGTTTATTGCCTAACACAAGGAGGAACTCGAGCATAATGGCGTGCATGTTGCTGACAGAAGCATAACGGCATACAGATTGTGCCATTGTTTACAGCCCCCAAAAAACATATTAATTGAAACTGACAGTAAATAATGAAAACAGACGTACCTCCCTATGCCTGCACTTATTGCTCCAAGATTCTCTGCACAATAGAATAATGTTTAATTAGGCAATGACATATTTTAATTAACCCTGAGTTGTAATTAATGCATGCTGCATCAGAAAAACACAACAATGTACATGAACACAGTAAATTGCTACATTTAGAAATTAAAAGGATGTGACTCATGGGAAAAAAGAGAAAGGCCTGTAGTTTTTGTTTTTTTAAAATCCTATCTATGCATGTAATTTCTTTTCTAATTAATTTGGATTTCAAAGTCCATTGTCATTTGCTTTGGCAGAAAATGAAGTATATTGTATATTTTTCCCCCAAAAATTAAAATGTGAAAATCATGGTACAGGATTCCTATATTTCCTTAAGTATGAGTGATCAACAGATTTTTATAATGGCTGGTCTTTCTTTATATAATCCTTTCCAGTTGCCCGACCTCAATTAAATTCCAAGAGAAGGCATTATATTTCAATTTACCCATTGTTTTTCTTCAAACATTGGCATATTTGAGAGCCAAGAACACCAGGAATGATGGGGAAAAAATCAGAAAACAACATCAAATCCTACTAACAATAAATTAAGTTTAAACATGCTACTATTAAAAACAAAATAATATAAAATTACTATGACCACAAGGGTGAAAATTAGAAGGCTGTCTCATATGAGATGAAAAACATAACATTGGGGAAGGGACATATCTTTAGCATGGTGTTAAGTATCTTACTTTCCCCTCTCCCCATCATCACCCATGGCAGAACTCAAGGAAGTATACAAAGAGTGTGTGCCCAAGATAGAGTTACCAAAACCTGGCAAATGGAGGACTTTTGTTCTCCTTTTTTGTCATCATGTCCTCCATTCCACAGACATAGTCTTAGAATTAAATCTGGTCTGCCTTTTTGAGAATCTACAAGCAATCTCTTCCCGAGTTCTTTTTCTTTGTAGTGCAGCACTTTCCTAATAAGTGATAATGGTGAGTTAATAAGCTCCTCTGTGTCCTTAATTAGTTGATTCAAACCGTCCCTTCACTCGCAGCTGCCTGAAACTGACAAGACTTTAAGCAGTATCACACTCAGCACTTTTGCCTCCTAGCTCTCTCTAGCCCATTAAAAAAAATTAAAATAAAAAAAAACTCTTTCTGGTGCTGGAAAATGGTAGACCTAAATACTTTTTTTTTTTTTTGCAGTTTTTCACTGTAATTTTTGTTGCAGATGCCAAGAAAATTAAACAGTACTGTGTCTTTCTTCCCTATTTGTCCCCATTTCCAGTATCTGTCTCTTTCATTGCCTGTTCAGATAACTGGAAACCCTACTGAAGTATCTTATAACTATATTGGCTGAATCCATCTTGCTTAGCTTAGTAAAGTATTAATAGTAGTTCTTTTGCAGAACACCTAAAAGGGGCAATTATGCTTCTTTATAAAGATATACCTGTAGAGTAAAATATTTGAATCATCAAAGTTGGATAGAAGGTAAAGGTAAAGGTAAAATTGTGCCCCCTCTAGAAATAAAATCTGTTCACAGAATTGCTATCAGATTGGCAATGTGTCCTCCATGAAAAGATTTAACTATTTAACTATTTTTGGGGAGGACATATGTCATTTTTAAAGTTTACTATACTTACCCTTGCCAAAAAGCAGAGGCAGAGCTCTCCTTTTGTTACTATTTGGAAGTAATCTGCTCAAGGACAGTCATGTAATCACAATCAAGGCATTTGGCAACTGGTTCAAACTTATGTCCAGAATCCCTTGGTCGTGTGATCACAATTTGCAACCTTCCCTGCCTTCTTTCCACAATCATAATCAACGGGGAAGCCAGCAGGGAAGGTTGCAAGTCGTTCTTGTAAGTTGCTCCCAAACCTGCTGCTTTTTCTCCAAGGAGACCAGTCGTACTCTCAACCAAACTAGAGAGACTTACTCTCAGCCAAACAGAAATTAGGGACTAAACCCACAAAATATTTAAGTTAGAAATACTGGCGCAGTGCAGCTTATTGATTCTAGGTCATATTTAAAAAAGAACATTTTTTAATTATCACTTGATTGTGAAAATGTGTCCTGGAACAGAATATTATTTTTGAAAAGAGTTATTATTGGCAATCACATTTCAAAGGAGAGCTGATAGAAACATCATCCTCGTATTGAATTTGCAATGAACAAAACCACAAATATTTAGGGAATAACCTAAAGTGCCAGGTGCCAGATGAACAATAAAGTCTCCTTTAACAGTGTACATGTGGGTCTGATTTAAAGATTGTTATGTACTAGCAATTTTGATAGCCATGTTCTTCCAGAAGGAATGCATTTTTTTTTACAATGGCAGAGATTCCAAAGTTCAAGCAAACAAAAGTAAGAGTTATCTAGGACTAGTGAACAGTTAACTAAGTTGGATTCCTTCTACAGAGAAAAGTCATACAGATAATGTTCTAAGCTTACAACTATTGCTTTACTTTCACATGAGGGGTTTAGTGTTTGCCCTGAATTTGTGAATTCCCATTCTTATATGACCATAGCATTTGAAAGGATTCTAAGGAATCAGGAATACCAATGCAGATGTGCTTCCCTGATCACATGATATCAGTTCTACATTGGAAATAGAGGAAATAGAGTGTAACTCCCTTGGAACAGGGTAGCTGATCAGGTAAACTCCTAATCTTTGGACAAAAAAATAGTTAAGAAATATTGTGACAAAACATCTGGAGGAAACGCATTTGCCTTGTTCATCTGTGGAAGGAAACTGGAAACTGAACTTGAAACAACACCGGAATTCCAATTTTAATTGGACCTTAATTTTGTGATTTAAATCAGGACACTTTCACAGAGTTGGGCATTTGAGACTGCTCTTTTCAGCATAATTAACATCAGCAGTGCAGATGCTAATTCAATTGCACATTTCAGAAAATGTAAGTATGACAACAGAAACCTACACAGAAAAGCACGTTGACTTCTGATTCAACCAAGTCTTAGGTCAAGTAGTTTGTTTCAGTGTACCAAACTTTTGTCAACAACTCTGTGAGAAAAACCTTCAAAAAGTAAATACTATTATTACATCGGGAAAAATAAACCTGTATACCTAAACACAAAAGCAGCAGCAGCAGCAACAACAAAAATTCCAATGGAGCTAATTAATAGGGAAAATATCACAAAACACATTATCTATTTCTATAAAGTAATGTAATAATAAGATACAATGGGAATAAGCAATAAACTTCCTGTAGACAGTATCTAGTCTATTAAACATCTTCTGGAGAATAAACAAAAATTATATCATCCTGTTTCCTAGAGTGGCCAGTCAAATGTCTGCAAGAAACCTACACCCAGGACCTGCGAGAATACTCCTTCCTATTGATTTTAGCAATATTGATCCTTAAAGGCAAAGATCATCATTAGAAGTAACCCACAATACCTTCTTTTTTCTTTACGAAAGTCCCTGCTGAATGAATCTGTCAGTCCCGTCAAACTCATGACAGGAAGAACTCCATCAGAAAATCCCGTTAATTGTGTTCGTGTCTGTTTATTTACTTGTTTAAAAGTTTTGATAAAATGATTTTTAAAAGAAAAAAAAAGATTGATACACCACACACACAAAAAGAAATTAAATCCCGCTAGGAATTTTTCTTTAAGAAAAAGATGTAAAAGAACATTCCTCCTTACTTTTAAAAATGTATGAAATTGCCAGGGTCATTTTGGTCAGTCCAGGAAGTAGTACCAAAGTCAGTCAAACACTGAAATTTGTAACACAGTGCATTGAGTTTACAGCCTACAGGTACCGTAGTCTTTGCTCACTGACCACTGGTTTAGTGACCATTTGAAGTTATGATGACACTGGAAAAAAAAGAGAAATTTTGACTATTCCAAGTTATGGCTATCAGAGCATCCCCAGAGTCACACAAGTCTCAGCATCCCACGGTCACATGATTGCCATTTGCAACCTTTACGGCTGGCTTCCAACAAGCAAAGTCAATGGGAAAGCAATATGTTTCAAATCACAGTCATGAAATATTATCTTTAACTAACCACCGTGATTCACTAACGATTGCAGGCAGATCTGCTGTAGTAAGTCAAGCACAATCATGTATATTTTTCCCTTTACAACCATATTGTCACTTTAGGAGCACGATGGAGTTGTCAGTCCGAATTGCAATCAGTCTATGATAGCTATCTGATGGTTAAAATAAACTGCAAATCTCTAACCACCCCATGCTTTGCAAGAATGAGGATATCCCATGTGCCCATCTAAACCAGGGTTCTCCAAACTGGTCAATTAATGTTATTATTATTTATTATTATTTGTAGTGCTATTTGTTAAAGTAGCATTTATTAAATTACTTTAATATAATAAATATTTCAGGGTCAACGAACAATGTGAAACTTCCTGATGAGGTTGATGAGCTAATGATCCTGGGAACTTAAACGGACTGGCTTCTTTGTTTTAATAGATGTTTTTAAATAAAAATTAAAAAAAAACAAGGGAGGAAAACACCAGCTCAAAAAAGCTGCCCTCCAAATGAAACACTAAAACAGGTCAGGTTTACGCCATTCCTCACATCTATACTGATGAACAAGTACAACTTGGGTGAAGTTGTGCCAGACAGTGTATGCGATCTAATACGTTAATAATAAGAACAATGTTACCTAAACATTGGGAGGTATTGAGAAGTAAAAGACAGAAATAAAAAGCTGACAAAAATAATCAGAGGTGCTTTTTTATAAGCTCCTTCTCAGTTTTCACATAAAGTGTAATTTATATATAGAAACTGATCCAAACCCTGTTTTATTGCCTAACGTACAAGGAGCCTGGTAAGCCAGCACATTTTTGTGGGCCAATATACATGAAGAAGTCTATGGAACAGATGTCAAATTTCATTTAATATATTATTCTTGTAGTGTGAATTGAATCTACTTCAGAACCCAATTTAATGAAAGACCATGTTCTCCTGGAAAGCTAAATAGGCTTTACCAAGGAAGGAAGGTGGGTAATCAATTCAAGCTATATAATCTATGTAAAGTTTACCCTACCCATCCTTAGATGGAATAATTAATATAATTTGGACACAATTTTGTTTTTCCATGCATAGCCCATTGACAAGAATGGAAGAAGGGTAAATTAGCAAGGAGGGTAAATTAGATATTACAGTTAATGGAGAAACAGCTGGCTCAACATTTTTATTCAGAAGATTTAGATCCATGATTTCTTATCAAACTGGAATGAGAGACATGCCACAAGATTCCATCCTAAACCCTGCGCTGGTCAACATTTTTATTTAACTTGGATGAAGAGATGGAAGTTGGTTTTGTTTTGTTTTTTTCAAATTTGAAGGTGTTACAGTATTGGATGAACTCTTAGTAATTTTATTCTGCTTTGGTCAGACCCCCAGTGTAAATCCTGGGTCTAATACTGGGCAGCACACTTTTAAAACTATTTAAAAAAATTGAAAGAGATTCAGAGATGTCTCACAAAGAGGCCCAGGTCAAAAGTTACTTTCCATCGATCCAGTGTGCAGGATACGAAATAACAGAATCAAAGGCGGATTCTAGTTGACCGTTAGAACAATTTCTTAATAGTAAAGGCAGTTTAAAAAGCAAAACTAATGACTGAAAATGACGATGGGCTCCTTTTCACAGAATGCATGAAAAGCAGACACTCGCTGTCTGGTTTGCTTTAATTTAGATTTCTGCTCCAAGCAGAGAGTTGGATTTTTTCAGTTTAAATGGCCCCTACACTATAATTCTACATTTATTTATTTTTCAGCCTGGTGATCGCTGGGGACCTGTGAAGATTCTATACTTAATTTAAACCCTCCAAGTCTCAGATGGTGCGGAGTATGAAGGCAGTTTAATCTATTTCAGGATTCTTTCATCCCCTTTTTGAGGAGGAGCCTCACAGTTTAAGAACCATTTATTTTGGAAGGGGAGAAAACCTCTCTATGACATAATTGAATCCATTAAAGAACAATAATAAATAAATGCCACTGAAACTCAGATTTGGTCTCAAAATGCGTTCCAAATTAGGCAGCGAGTGCTCATTTGCAGCTTGCTAGTAGGTTTCCACAGTGTGGTAGTAGCCAATGTGCTAATCAACATCTGCTCTCACTTTGAATCTTGAATGTTTTTTTAAAAAAAAATGCAGACAAAGATGCAAGACCCCAAAACCCAGGCGAAAGGTCTGTTCAATTCAAAATCACATCCATAATTTATTTGCGTTATTCTTGACCAGTGGTGGGTTTCAAATAATCCCACCACCGGTTCGGTGGGCGTGGCTTTGTGGGTGTGGCTTATGTGACTGGGTGTGGACAACTCGATGT
>JANHJO010000836.1:214518-225652 GCA_032468235.1 Pseudoxyrhopus heterurus
GAGAGTATGGTCAACTCAGAAATATGCTTTCAGAAGAAGAACCAAGATAACTTTCCCTGTGTGTATTGCATTTGTTTCTTTCAGCAGATGACAGATTACTAAAATTGTTTATACTTCTTGGGATGGTGGGAAATCACGCCTTTATAGCTTTCTTTTTCTTTATTGTATTTCTATTGTTTTCTTTTTTTCTTTCTTTTTCTATTTCCCCTCTTTTCTTCCTTATTTTCTGCATCTCCTATTCTTTCTTTGCTTTCTTCTATTTTTTTTTTATTGTATTGGTTTTGATTGTTGTCATTATAATCTTTAATAAAACCACCATAAAAAAGAAAAGAAAAATGAAGAAGCCAGAAGCATCACCACCACCACGAGTTTCAGATGGCCCCAATCCCTGTTAGTCTTTTATAGGGCATTGAAGATCTGGCTGTTTCCCAACAATGGGAAGATGACCTCTGCTGGTGTTTTTCTACAAGTGGGGTTATTGTTTATCTTGATCGGGATTATAACCTGGAATTGAGAAACTTCCTAACAGTGAAGAGAATTAACCAGGGGAATAGCTTGCCTTCAGAAGTTGTGGGTGCTTCATCACTGGAGGTTTTTAAAAAGAGACTGGACAATCACAAACCCTAGTATAGGGTTTCCTGTTCGAGCAGGGGGCTGGACTAGAAGACCTCCAAGGTCCCTTCCAGCTCTATTCTGATTCATCTTTTTTTTTTCTCTGCTTTAATCTTTATAATTCACTAGTGGGAGATGGGCAGCTATATAAATCACATGAATAAATAAATAGATTTGGAATGGGAAAACATACCCATGAATGGCTACTTCCTTTGATGGCATCCTAGAAGAGACCGATAAAAGCCAAGGATTTCTGGCACAAAAAGATTTTTAATAAGTTCCTACTCACCTCCACCCCAACTTCCCTTCAAGCAAAAATGTCTCTCGGGCCAGCACTGTTCTTTGTGGGTTATGACTATCAGTAGTTCATAAGCTTAAATGTGAGTAATTATAGCTGCAGACACTATTCCTAATGGAAGAAAGTGAGCATAGTTTCTTTAAAATTAGGTTAAGTTAAATCAGATGTCAACCTACTTTAAGGACTACTTCTGCAACCAGAATCAAACTTTCCTCTTAAAATTGCTCATAATTCACAGCAGAAGCATGCCCTGAATTTCCATTGTACTTCCAGACAATTTGGATACACACCATCTTATTTTATTGTTCTGATCTGTCACACTGGAAACTAAAATAATTTTTGTTGTTCTCTGGACTTATAATTCAGGAAGGGAAAGCGGCTTACGAGCAAGAAAACTGCATTTTATTTCATCTTATGGGTTTGGGGAATACCACATACAAAGCGCCAAAATATTAATTATTAATTCATTTGTTTTAGATTGCGTGTGAAGAAAAGAGCACCCGATTAGTCATTAAATATCTGGACCTGCTTTTGCTATTTTTCTCTTTTCTACAACTTGCTTCATCTAGCATGTGATCACTCTAGGATGCACCATGGTAACAAAGAATATGCACTGAAGTTTGAGAAAGGGCCAAAAATGCATTTTTGTCACCTTTGTCAGCAATTAGAACAGCAAATTACTTGTCATTATTGTAATTCAAACTGGCAGCCTTTGCAGAACAATACTCTAGACAGTGATTACATGGAAAGTGTAATAGCCATTCTTCAGAAATGTGCTGTTTTTCCAAAAATAAACTGGATAAACTTTTTAGGAAAAATGCTTCTTTTTTAAGTTCCCTTGGGTTTAATATTCATATTATGGTATGATTCTACACTGCTGTTATAAAAGCAAAGCAAAACAAAGCAAAATGAATATAAGTAGTGACATGTAATTATGACATTGAAAGGTTAGGAGTTAAGTAGATGTTTATATAAAGGATTTAAATTCCAAGCTAGTCACAAAAGTATAGCCTGAACAGACTCCTAAGAAACTGCCCACACCCAGAAAAAGCTTAATTTGACTTTTTTCTTCTTCCCCCTCCGCAGAAGACTATACCATCGACTCTGTAAGATTTAAAGCTCTCTGTGGCATGGATCACAAGAACTTAGATTGCTGCTGGTATTTTGGGCCAAGGTCTCACCAAAATAACTAGTATAAAGTAAATTATCTTAAGAAAAACAAGATGTAAAAAAAAAATCAGAACATTCATGGTGGGATGTATCAGTCTTCTTTCTCCAAGCTGCTCTCCAGATGTTTTGGGATGACTCCTTCCAGATTGCCCAGCTGCCATGGAGACTGAAAATTTGGGAAGAAGTATAGTACTAATCATTTTAGCCAGACTAGAAAGCTGATATACCTTAAGTAGTATCTGAGAAGGCACTGGAGACAAATCAGTCAAGACATGAAACTTAACTTTATTTTTGTTGCTCTATAAAAAAAAAAAGGAAGAAAAGCAAAAGCCACAGAAAGCCCTTTATTTTGCTAAGTGCCTCCTAGGGGCTAAATTATGTAATGATACTATCCACAGAACTAGTATAAATTATAGAAATTACATGCTTTGATACTATTTTCCAAAGATAGATTTTTTTCGTACTCTGCAGAACTGAAATGTTACTATTATGTGTGTTTTTCTCTTGTAATTGTCTACACTTATGAGAAAACCAGACTAGGTGTGCACCTAAAGCAATAGGATGTTCAATTCGTCTATATGATTGTTTTATTAGTATATTTTAATTATTAGAATTTAGATGAATTTAGTAGCTCGTACATTACTGTTTACATGGCTATAAACATGGAACTCAGAGGGCTGCCTTAACTTGGACTTATAAGTTATTTAAATTAGGAGCAAGATTAGGACTGAAATACAACTAGCCATCCAAACATTTTACAGTGACGCATGGATTTTAGTGACCAGGTGTGACTGCTGTTCTTGTGGCACATAGAGTGAGCAGATTCACAAATTCTGGAACTGAAGAGCAGCTGTTCAGTTAAGAGGGCTGATGTGCTGACTTGGCTGCTAGCTGGAGCTGTTGTAGGAAGATTTTATTAATTTGCTGATTTATTACATGTATTTCCTGCCCATCTCACTGCAAGGTGAGATGTAGAGGAAGTAATCCCATTGCTCAGACTGGTATACAAATCCTGGGGATGACAACTTGAGGGTGGGGGAGGACACACACCTGCTCAGCTGATGGTGAAGATGATGCCAGTCTGACCAAAACTAGAGACAGAGAAAGAGAGGAGAGAAGGAGAGAAGAGAAAAAGACTTGCAAAACAAAGTGGCTAGAGAGAAAAGTTGAAGTTCCATGAGCCTGCAGGGCAGTTGCTGGTTCCTGGTCAGGAAGGGAGAAAGATCCACCAATGGCTTCCCTTGAAGAGGGAAAGTGACGATCTAGAGAGACAAGTTTTTTATCCAAGACCCAAAACAGGAAAGAGGGACTTTCTGGGTGCAGAGGGCATCTTCACAAAGATCCAAAATGGGAAGTAGGGAATCATTGGTCATTGGCAAAGCCCTGGTCTCTGAGGAAAGATTGGGCAAAAGACCCTGAGGGCGGTTCTTCTTCCAACAGAGAAGCTTTCAGCTGATCAGATTCAGAAGAAAGTCAAGCTGGGCTGACCACCCTACAGTAAATCTAGGCAATTCCTTTCTTTTGACTCTCTCTAGACAAGCCAGAATCAGGGAGGAAGTAGAGAGAAAGGAGAGGACAAAGGAGAGCTGGAAGGGATAGAGAGAATTGGGAGGAAACCTGACATCAGGTGAACACTAGGATTGTGATTTTATAAACTGCTTTTCTGTAAATAGTTAAAAAAAACAATCTACAATATATGTTTTCGTCTCAGTTGCTACTCTTGCAAAACAAAAACTCCAGTTAAAAAGAAGCTCCATCACACTGTGACATTTACCATTGCATAAAACTATTTCCTCTTCTATGTCCTTGCAGTAGAATGGTTATAAATTATCCTCTAGTGCATGTTTTTGTGGAGAGAGTGACACTTTTATCTTCATTTGTCTGACTAATAATGGGAAGGAAGCTCATGCTAAATTTTTAGTGGAAAGGATCTAAGTTTGGTCAAATAAAACATGTTTTAAATTTTCCTTGGTTAATAAAGGAGAGAGTGTAATGGACTACAGTGAAGTGGCAGCTTCCCAGGAGGGAGGGAGAACATTCCAAGAAGAGTGGTGAAACAAGAGGCAACACAGCCCAGAGCTGAACAGGACACAGAGAAAGAGAGTTAAGATAATCCCAGAGTATACCAAAAATAGGTCCACCAATTCCAGATCACAAAGACACCATTCCAACGAGAACACCAAATCAGGTGTTTGACCACTATTCCTAGTCAGGCCTTGGATGATCTGTTACAGGCCATGGAAGTCATGGTTTCCATGATCTCCCACTATTCCAACCCCACCTCTAGGGAAGGCAGGTTGAAGTCTCCCAGAACCATAATCCTGGGAAATCCCACTGCCAACCCTGCAGTCCAGGAGCTAAGGCAGTAACAGGGAGACTGGTACAATAGCAGTAATCCCAAATGGTCCCTGGAAACTACTCTAAGAAAAAGGATCTCACATCAGAGCAATTGTGGAGGTACACCTCTGATAGCAATCAGAGACTCTCGGATAACAATGATCACACCATATCCCTTGCCCTGCAGTCTAGGCTGGTACCACACCCGATACCCAGCCGGGCTCATTTCTGAGAGAGGAACTCCTCCCTGTGGCCCCAGCCAAGCCCTTACGGTACATGCCAAGTCCGTCTTCTCTGCAGTGATCAAATCAGCAATAAGGAAGGCCTTATTGCAGACTGACCTGGCAAGTCAATGAACATGAAAAAAGTAACTGAGAGAACTATAAAGAATGGAGAATGACTGCAATAAATCTACAAACTATGTGTGTAAAAATATTACAAGAGAAGTTAGTCTCCAAATAGAATGAATGGAAAGTGAACATAAGGAAAGACAATGCAGAAATTGTTTGTAAAAAATTAGTTGTATGTTATTAAGTGACATAAAATGATATCGGAAAAGGTGCTTGGTGGAATGATGAAGGGAAGGAGGTTGTGGATGCACAAAAACATTCATATAAGAATCCAAACAAATGTGGTGAGAGATTTTGCACAAAATGTTTAGAAAGCAATGTAATCAAAGAGAACAAGTTAAAGTTAAGATTAAGAGTGATTTTGATGGGAATAAAAAGTATTTTGGAAGGAGGTGAAAAGAAACAAAGAGATTCTAGCAGGGTGGACAGAATCCAAAACAAAAACTAATGGCATGATTTGGGATGAAACTAAAATGAAAGAATGTTGAAAGTATTTCAGAGATTTGTAAGGGAAAAATAATATATTCAAGAGTAAAATTAAATGAATGCCATAAATGTTGGTGTTCAAAAAGCAGAAGGATGAAAATGATGTTACTTATGCTATGACAATGTTGAAAAACAGAAGAATGTAGATGTAGATGGTGTAAATTAAAACAATATAAAAATATAAATATGGTTTACTTACAGCATTCAGCTTGATTAATTTAGATGATAAGATGCTTATTAATGCTATCATTGTTCCCTTATACAAGGGATAAAACAGTAAGAAAAAGTGCCCCCCCCCAAAAAAAACCCATAAGGAGATTTACTTTGTCAGCTGTGCTTGGGAAAGCATATGGCAAAATTCTGATCAAAAGGAATGAAAGGTGATAACAGCAAGCAAAATTTGGGAAGTGCGTTGCAACTTTATGTTGGCCAAGGAATGCATTAATTTAAGCACTTATTCACTCTGTATAACAGATGTCAATGGACTCACACAGATTCAACAAAAAACATTCTCAAATCTGGACAGCACTAACAAGTCACTGTTCCCTTTGTCCAACATCTGCAAGATTACAGGAGAATTGTGTGGGTGCTGGTCTAAGCAACCCATGGAATTTAAGTATGGATTAATATCTCTTGTTTCATCAGCATTGCTCTAGTTAAAATGCTATTTATCAAGCATGCCAGATATTCATCAGTATTTTATTATAATTTATTGCCACTCCTGAAAGACAGGAAGAGCAGACAGAACCAATGTAGAGAAAAGTAATTATTTGCAACTGAGATTTGAGTGCTAGGAGGTTTGGCCCTGAAGATCCTTTGGGTTCATTTGATATACTGGTATATGCTTTTGGTCATCTTAACCTTCTTTTACTGATTTTTGGATTTTGTTTATTGGCTGTGCTATTTAGTTGTTTTTAATTATGTGAGCCACCCAGAATCACATAGGTGAGATGAGCAGCTATACAAATTGAAAAAATAAAATAAAATAAAATAGAATAGTTGTGCTTTTGTTTTTCTAAATGGGAGCCAAACAACAATCCAGAAGAGAGACTTTTCAGAGCAGGCCAACATTAACAGAGAAAAAGAAAAGGTTCCTCTTTTCACAGAATGACTGGTCTTGTCCATGGCCTCTTTCTCTGTTATCCTTCAGGAAAATAATAAGACTTAAAAAAATACTGGCCTTAATTTAATTAATCTGTTATGTTTCTGATATTTTTATCTACTGTTTTTATAATCTTTCAGATATTGTTTAATTATTGTATTTGTTATTAGTTACTGTTTGATTACTAATTTTGAACTTTACTGTAGGCCAGGGCTGTCAAACTCCCGGCCTGCCGGCCGGATGCGTCACACACTGGCCATGCCCATGTCCGGTTTAGCAAAGGGGGAAAAGGTCTCAATACGTCACGTGATGCCACCGTGACGACGTGAGTTTGACACCCCTGCTGTAGGCTATAATCCACTGTACGGAATTATCCCCAAAAGGATTACTAATTCTTGTATTTATTATTATTGACAACAACAACCTCAATAATAAATTCAAATAAAGAAGGCTGTTCTACAAACTGTCATTTTAAACCAAGGAATATTTTCAAAAGTAAAATAATGCTACATTGCTTTCCCACTCAAATAATATCTGTGTTTTCATGAGCAAGATTTCATGGTGCAGTGGTTAGAATGTAGTATTGCAGGCTAACTTTGCCCACTGCCAGCAGTTTGATCCTGACTGGCTCAAGATTGACTCAGCCTTCCGTCCTTCTGAGGTCGGTAAAATGAGGACCCAGATTGTTGACTCTGCAGACTCTGACTCTGACTCTTTAAACTGCTTAGAGAGTGTTGTAAGGCCTAAATGCTATTGCTATTTCAGCCACTTTTATTCACAATTGTGGACTTTTTGTTCCTAAATCATATAATAGTGTTTGCTGCCCGGAAACATAACTAGTCAAGTCTTCTTCCTTTTAGCAAATGTAAATTTAAAAAAAATAAACATTCAGAAATATGGGGAGTTTATGCAATTATTAGGTCTTTAGATATTTGCCCTCAAATATCTATCCAACCTCAAACTGGTATGCTAAAAGTTTCCAATGGACAGATAGTAACAAAGAAATCAATCAAAGGAAGAAGTATATTGAAATTCTATATAATAGAGATATCAATATCTAAAATTCTTAGATTTTCCCAACGTACAGGAATCTTTAGTGCCAGGAAATCAAGTTACATCAGTACCCTGATTGTTACCAAGTTACAGGAATGAATGGAATACCTACTGAAATATGGCAAGCAATAGAAGAATCTATCAAGGTTTTAACCAAACTATACCACAAGGCTATGTCAGTTACAGAAGCCATGAGTCCACCATTGGAATTGCTGAAGGACCAGCAATAGAGAAAGATCATCATGGAGAAAATCTATCTAAGTCAGACCTGGACATTCAACTGCCCACAGGCCACATCCAGTCCTTTAGCTGTTTTTATGTGGCCTGCAGCAATGGCTTCAGTGGGGACAGCAGTGGGGAGAACAGCCCTATTAGTTCAGTCCTCCACAAAAGTCCCAGTTTCCCATGTAACCCCATGGGAAAATTAATTGCTCACCCTGATTTTGATGATTGTTAGGAATAAACAACAACAACTTGACGGCATGTAATCTATCAGTTTCTATCCATCTGATAATCAAAGTGGCTTACAACAATAGGAAATATGAACTGTAAACAAAATAGCAATAATCCAATTTGAAGTTTGGATAAAAGCTAAATATTAAAAGAGCCCAGGATTAAAACCTTTTCTGTATGGCACAGAGTCAGCAGTGGGAGTTACTTCAGAAGGGCCTCTCCTATAAAACTGAGCAATTAGGTTCATTGTGAGAAAAGCTCCCCACAGAAACTGTGTCTCCAAGCTGTTTGTGGCTTCATGAGCATAGGCAAACACCTTGAATTGTGTCCAACTGTGAACAAGCAGCCTGTATGAATATTTCAGTACAGGAATCTTATGACCCATGTACCATGCATCAGTCAGTGGCCCAACTGCTACATTTTGTGCTAACTGTAATCTCTAGACATGTTCAAGGGTAACATGTTCAAGTCAGGACATGCTGCAAACTAAGTGCAGATCACTGCTGCTGCTACTTTCATAAAAGGACATGAATGGGTTACATGAGACTGACTTTTTGTGGGTCAAGCTAGGGCTTTCTTTTCATAAAAGTTTTATAATTGCCTTCTTAAGACGTACAGAACCTTGTCCTAGTCTTAAGGAGAAATTCATCTTGATTCTGAGGCCAGTTCCAGTTTGGCTGCTTTAATCAGCCAGCCAGAATAAGGGTCAAGAATTTGGTCAGTCCAAAAATGTGTTTGTAATATCAGACTGAGGCGAACATCCTTTTGTCCTTGTGTCATCCTTTTGTCCTGGTGATCTTTCTTCCTTTTTCTTCCAGCAGCTTGACAGAAGGAAGAAAAGTTTCTTATTATTGAATAGACTATCCTGCAAATTCACCTCAAATCACCCATTACAGATGACATGCAAAGAATAGCAAAAGTTCATACAATCATATCTATCAGATACAATCCGATCATAGCCAATTTAGTCTAGAGGTTAAGGCACCAGGCTAGAAAGTAGAAGACCGTGTGTTCTAGCCCTGCCTGTCCGTGAAAGCCGGCAGGGTGATTTTGGGCCAGTCACACTTTCTCAATCCAGCCCACCTAACAGGGCTGTTGTTGTGAGGAGAATAAAAGGAGGAAGATGTGTTTGGATATGATTGCCACCCTGAGTTAATTGCAAAAACAATAAAGGTGGAATACAAATTAAATAAATAAATAAAATACAGAACTGGAATTGATATGAGAGGTAGCTTGTCAGAATCCTTGTTTTGGCCAGTGTGAGACAAAATAAGAGAACAATTTGTCCTTTTTTTTATTTGTTTGTCAAACATATATAGATAAAGTGTAAACATAAACATGACCATAAACATATATATAAACATATATAAAAACATAAACATATATAAAGTATATATAGGTAAATGGGTACACTAGGACAGGGACGGTAGGCACGCTGGTGCGCTTATGCACGCCCCCTTTACGGACCTCTTAGGAATGGGGTGAGGTCACAGTCTTGTTCCATCCTGCTCCAAAACTGGTGTTGGTGGAGCCCATTTTTCTCCTTGTGCCTAGAAAATTAGGGTAGCTTGAGGAGACAAAATCTAATCTAGGTCAATGAGGATTAATGTCTGCCTTGTCCTGGCAATTTCCAACAGAAGCAGCTGCTTCATGTATTTTAGGATATGGGATGGCTGGCTCTCCTGAAACAGATTTCTGCCTAACAATTCCTTGAGAAACCGTCTCTAGTCCCAACAAGGCACTAATCTCTTTCTATAAAGTTGTACTATTTCTGATGATTTATCTGAAAATCACATTCTGAGCATCCCATTCCCTGCAGTCAATGATGCTGAAGGTAATGAGAAAAACGTGTCGCTCAGAGATTAAAGGATTAAAAATTAAAAAAGAGCAATATAAAACGCAAGCATTTGCAGATGACATGGTGTTCATTTTGGAAGAACCAGTAGAATCAGGACCAAAATTCTTAGCAAAAATAGCAGAGTTTGGGGCAGTAGCAGGCCTCAAAATAAATAAGAAAAAACAAAGATGTTAACAAAAAATATGACAAATAAACAAAATGTAGAGCTAATGGGGAAAGTGGGCTCGCAGATAACAAAAAAAATCAAATATCTGGGTTAACCTCAAGATGTTCCTCTCTCAAAGAAGACAATTATACCAAACTGATGAAACAAATAAAATTGGATCTGGAAAATTGGAAAAATTTACAATTATCATTATTAGGAAGAATCGCGGCAATAAAAATGACCATTCTACCGAAAATTCTTTTTCTATTCCAAATGATACCAATTCAATTGGACAGCAAATACTTTAAAGAACTTGATGGGCTAATTCAAAAATTCATATGGCAGAATAAGAAACCACGAATTAAAAAAAAAATGCTGCAAGACTCGAAAGATAGAGGAGGGTTGGGGCTATTGGAATGGGAGCTATATTATCAGGCAGCACTGTCTTGGATAAAAGAATGGATAACATTAAGGAATAAAAGAATTTTAATTCTGGAAGGCCATGAACTTCAATTGGGCTGGCACTCATTTATTGGATATGGAAGAAATAAATCACATGGATACTTCCAGAGACATCATTTGAGAAAAGCACTGTTAATAGTATGGGAAAAGGTGAAACACAAATTTTATTGCAAAATACCTAATTGGTTCTCAACCATAGAAGCTCTGACTTATCCGAAAGTTCTGGAAGCAGATAAAATTATAACTTATAAAGATATCATAGCTGAAAATGGAAATCTAAAGACCAAGCAAGAATTAGAAATGCAGGGATTGAGGTTGAATTGGGGGCCATATGCCCAAATCCAGACAAAATACAGAAAAGATGTGGAACTATACGGAATTTATAGAGACCATCAGGAATTGGATAAGATCTTGTTAGAAGGGGATGAAAAATTAATAACAAAATGTTATAATTGCTTGTTAAGCCGGAAAATGGAAGAGGAAGTGGTGAAAGAGAATATGATTGTTTGGGCTAAGAATTTCAGATACTCAATTAGTTTAGATGATTGGCAGAAGATGTGGGAGAGAAATTATAAATTTACTATGGCTACAACATATAAAGAAAATGCATACAAAATGTTCTACAGATGGCACCTCCCACCTGCAAGATTGGCTAAAATGTTCCCCAACCTAGACCCGAATTGTTGGAAGTGCAAACACATACAAGGTACATATTATCATATGTGGTGGCTATGTCCACAACCGAAGAGATATTGGACTAGGGTTAAAAAATGGAGTGATGAGATGACAGGTCAGAAATTGGATTTTA
>JANHJO010000841.1:147997-162197 GCA_032468235.1 Pseudoxyrhopus heterurus
TTGCCAAATACGTGACCATTCTGATATATAGTCCAGGTCTCTTTGTATGGTAGTGGAATTGTTAGTGGTGTTGAATAGTTTTACATCATCAGCAAAGAGAACACAGTTGCTGTCGATGTTATCACATATGTCGTTGATATGATGAACATATCCCTGAACATCAACTAGCAGTCCTAAAACACAATAACAACATATGAGCAGCCACAATTTCAACTGGGAAACTATTAGCATCTTTTTTTCTTCTTCTTCTTCCGTCCAGTTGTGTCCAATTTTTGCAGACTGATCTTAGACAAAGCTAAATCCAAAAACACCAGGGAATTTTTGGAAATTTGGCTTTCTGACAAATCAGACATCAGTAGACACATGGAGATAAAGCATATTTATATACCATTCAAAAGAGACAATAAAAAGCTAAGAAACAAAAAGACCAGAACTCATCCTTTCTAGCAGCCAACACTCAGATAAGCAAAGATTAGCACCAGACAAACAATCAAGCAGAAAACAATATTCTAATCAAGGAACTACCAAGAAGAAAACCACACCCCCACCCAAACTGGCAGGGCAAGCTACTGAGTATAAACAGGGGGTAAGCCCCATACTCATCCACACTTATGATGTTACCTAGCTGAATAATGAAACATCTGCAAACAAACAACCAAGCTCAGAGAACACCAAGAATTCCATAATTCAACTCTAAGCAACATTATATCCTTTATTGGAATTTCCCATCTATCTGAATATTCCCAAGAGATATCATCTATGGTGCCACATGTTAAGCTGCTATTTTATTTATTCACTTTATACCAATGGTTATTTGATTCAGCTACCCTGTAAAGCACAACAGCTATCTACCCATATGTCAGACTTAATCATTCAGGCCATAAGTAAAGTGAAGAAGGCTCAAATCCATATCAAAATACTCTCTGTTGTCTGAGCAAAGCAAAGGGGGAAATGTCAAAATAAATGAATTCCTTTTATATCATTCTGTTTTGTTTTTCCAAATTATTAAGTGTCTATATAAATTTAACACTCCAGCCACAGCATATCTAGTGTTGATAATATTAAAAGGCACTTATAGGCTACAGAGTTATAAAAAACAGAAAAATCCATTTCCCCCCCTATCTGTTTGCTTCCAGGTTGTAAAAATGATGATTGTGGTTGTATTGACATTTGCCATCTGCTGGTTGCCATATCACATTTACTTCATTCTTACTGGAATCTACGAAAATTGGAATCGGTGGAAATACATTCAGCAGATCTACCTAGCAACATTTTGGCTCGCTATGAGTTCCACTATGTATAATCCCATTATCTACTGCTGTCTCAATAAAAGGTAAGGTTTAAATATAAGAATAATCTATCTAGAATTGGGAAGTCTGGACATTTCTCTTTGCATTCTTCTATATTAAATGAATGTCATTTATTCATTGTTCATCCTGGAAATTAAGAGAGAAGGAAAGGGGGTACTATAGATCTCCTTCTGCACTGTAAAAAAAAGTTTATTTATTCAAATACTCAAAGCAGTTGTTTAGTAATATACGCTTCTGTCGACATTCTTCAATCTATATTCATTTCCTTCCCGTATCCTTTTAATAACCATTTACAGGTAATCCTCGGGTTACGACAGTTCACTTAGCAATTGTTCGAAATTAAGACATCCCCGTCAAAAGTGCTTATGATCGGGTCCCAAAGTTACGTATTTTGCAGCATCACAGCAGTCGTTCGCACTTACAAATGACAGCAGAGATGCTGCAACATACTCCTTTGGTGCCATGCCTGAGAGCCCTGCACTGCCGATGGTCCTTTGGGTGCCAGAGCCCTTGCCCAGGCAGGTAGAGAAGTGCCAGGCTGGCCTCTCCCCTTCCCTGTTGAACCCCAGCCTCTCTGCCTCTCTGCTTGCTGGAATGCCAAACCTGTCCAGATTTAACAAATTATGCTGCCACGGAGCTGGACAGCTTGGCTTGCCCTGTTTCCCTCACTTGCCAAAAGCTTAAAAATTGCAAGTGGGGTTTCCAAACAAACCTGCTTTCCAGCTCCATGGCGTTTCTCCTCACAGCTCAAGACACTCTTCTTTCACTGGAGAAATGGAAAAGGTGGGTTGCAAAATGAAAGAAACGTGTAGGGAAACCAAAAAAGTTTGTGGGGCTAAAAAAAAAAAAAAAAAGTAAAATCAGACCTTCCCATTTCTCACGAGAAAAAAGCAAGATCTCGCAAAGTTGGAAAGGCTGATTTTACTTTTCTGTAAACTCTTGTAACTAAGAAAGTACAATTATGACCTACGGAAACGCACTTGAAATTCTCTCCTTTGAAATAATGTTTAAACCAAATTGAATTTCATAAATGAAACTTGAGCCAATAGGAAAACATACAGTAGATACGAGAAGATTTATTTATTAGCACAGGCATGGTATACCAAAATCAAGACCAAAAAAATATGGTAGTATTAAGGCATTATCTCCATCTTGTAAAAAGTCAATGTCATCTGGTTATTTTAAAAAATGCTACTTAAATTCTGTAACTCTCTGAGTATTTACATGAAATAGCAAATGCTTACCACACATAAAAACAATTGCATTAAATGTATATGTGATATAAATAAAATATAAATGTAAAATAATTCACATATTAAAGAGATATAAGACCTCTCATCATTCTTGAGGTTCTTTTGGTCAGACGTTTAAGCAGAAAATCCTGTCTGAGAGAATCTGTCTAATATTACATGATACCCTACCTGAGAGCCAGCAAAATTCAAAAATACAGATGGGAATAGGCTACTTGTCTCTGCAATATACGGTAAGCAAAATTGATACACGAACAAAAATCAGTACCTAATTCCATTTTATAGACATTTCAAAGGGGACATTAATTCCTGCCATATATATGCAAATATTTTTAGATGATAGAAGAAACACAACAAGCACAACCTTTCAGCATCTTGTTCAAACACCTGCCTGTTGCAATCTTATTTAACACCCACATAATCCCATCAGGATTTGTATCTGGCTCAGAAATGCTGCTGTGTTGTTCTTTCTACCTTCTGATCCAAACTGAAAATGTACTGAAACATTTATTATTTATCAAAAAAATTCAAAGTTATATTGCAAGTAATTTATCAAAAGAGAGCTTCATTTCCTTGCGTTGTTTGTGCTCAGCAGTGTTATTTGTAATATTGCTTTGCACATTCAAGCTATAATTAGGCATGAGTTGAATCAACTGAGCTGTAGCTCAGCGGTAATTGAAATGGATGAGTCAGTGTTTGTTGTGTTTAGGTCTAAGTCCATTCCATAAACATTCTCATAATTTTCATTTCACAAACTTCAACCACTCAATATCTGCTTTCAAACTATACGCATGAAGTTTTATTTTGATTTACTCAACTTGTTTATATTGTCATCTACGCTAAGTCTGCATGTATTTTAAATGCTTCCATTTAAAAGTATCTTTTTTTTTACAATTACTGCTAAAACATTACATTTTCTACACATTCCTCTTCAAGATAGGCACTTTTATAATTACCAAGGAAAAATTCGACAAAGCATTCAGTTTGAACTGCCTTCTCATCCACACTATTTATTTATATATTAAGTTTATATAACACCTACCTGATCCACATATTAGTTGGGAACTGCAAATTATGTTCTTTTTTAAAACAAATTGTAGTCAGTCTCTCACATGGTATTTCAAGGTAGATATTAGGGCACAAATGGGCCCTGCTAGCAGAAAGGACAGGAATGATTCAGTTCATCAGGGATGCTTTATCACATTTTGAAATAAGTGATGGGGTTTTTTTATAACAATGGCAACGCTACAAGTTATAAGCATGTTTTCTTCAACTGTATTGCTTTTTTGGATGGAGCAATGGCATTTTGGAATTCTGCACATATACAAAAGTATAAGAAAGTACATGACTGCACAATTCCAAGCTGTCTTGTCCCTTTTTTTCTATATGGAGTTTAATCCACAGAAAATACAAGTAGTCCTTGTTAAGTGACTTTAGCAACTGTTTACAGTTACAACGGTGATTTTTTTAAAAAAACTTTGCCACTGGTCCTTATATTTACAAACTTGACAGATATGTAAAGCAAAAAAAAAACTTGAAGATCATAAGCACAGTTGTGGTTTCATTTAGTGACCTCTTCATTAACAACCAGGTTGCCTGTTACAAATATAATCACTAGACTAGGACCACCTGTGAAGTACCATCTAAGAACAATATTATTCTTAGATCACATGTAATATACTGTATATGTAAACCAGCTCTAAATTAACCAGCTGAAAAGGAGGAGGGGCTGCTAAAACATCTAATCCATAACTTTTCAGATGATTATTTCCACTCTTCTGATGACGTTGTGCATTAAAGAAATTGTGAATCAGCCCGTGATAGCTGGGCAGCACAGTCTGACACTCTCTTCGAAATTAGATGCAGAGATGCAGCTGGATTTGCATTCTGTTTTATTAGGTTTTCTAGTAGTTTCAACAGATGGGAATCCAGTCCTTTTTCCAATCCTGCTATTAAGAAGTCTCTACGCATCTGTTACAATTAGAAAGTTTCTTCTATTGTTGAGCCAAGTTCATTATAATTTTTCTCCATTAGCTCTAATTCTACCCTCTGGAGTAATCAAGAGCAAGTTGCTTCCGTCTCCTGTAGGACTTCTGATGTTTAAAGGCCACTATCATGTTCCTCTTTTAATTTTTTTTTTCTCTAGGCTTAATGTCTCTAAGCCATTCCTAGTAGAACTGAAATTGGCAATCTCTATCATATTCATTTCTTATTCTGGACATACTTCAGTTTGTATACAGTCCTGAAAATGTGAAGCCCAGAACTAAACTCAGATATCTAGAAATGTATATTTGATTAACTCTTCTCTAAAAAAATGTTTTCTATGAAATATGTCAAGTATCAAGTACATACACTATGGTACATGTATGTGTTTTTCAGGTTCCGAGCTGGTTTCAAGAGAGCTTTTCAATGGTGTCCTTTTATTGAAGTATCTAGTTATGATGAACTGGAGCTTAAGACAACTAGATTCCATCCTACCAGGCAAAGCAGCTTATACACAGTTACCAGGATGGAATCCAGCATGTCAGTAGTGTTTGAATCTGGTGATGGTGAAAACGGCAAGTCTATGCGCAAGAAAGGAGCACAAGAAGCCAACGCAAATGGGTGTTCATTCAGGAGTTCCAAAGCTAGTTCAGCAGTGTCAAGTTACATCAATTCTCCATATACATCGGTGGACGAGTACTCCTAAAGCCTTTCATGAGTTTATAATAGATGTGAGACAAAGTCACATAGCTAAGAAATAAGACAATGCTATTCTGCCTTAGGATAAAAACATCTGGAAAGCAACCATGCTTTAAATATGGACTACTGACTGCATGTGTATATATCTTGCTTATTATCATCAACCTTCTTTAATTCAACCTGATTTGTGTGTGTGTGTGTGTGTGTGTGTTTTGGAAAAAGCAAAAACAGAGTCTTGTTTACATTAACATTGTGACTTAGTGTCATGAGATAAACTGGAACATCCATGTAAATTATATGAAACAGGTGAGATTAAGAACAATTTATATCCCACTGAAATAAGCAGCAAAAAATGTGTCATGTTTTCAATGTTACTTAAATGATTGCTCTAAATCCGCACCTTATGAAACAACATTATATGGGGTGGACCTGTTTTTTGGAATTAAGATAAAACAGATTTATTTATTTATCCTCCCACCTCAGCAAATGACTCTGGGGTGGCTTACAACTCAATGTTACTGATTCGTATCATGTAAGTGTTCTAGGAGGATAACATGATTTTAACATTGAGGTAGATAAATTGCTACTATCCTTCTGAAAACCTGAGATTGCATAACAGCTCCACTATTTGCAATCTTAAGTAAGGGAGAGACAACTTTGAGTACAAGCAGGGGTGGGTTTCAACCGGTGTAACTAACAGTGTATTTTGCACATACACTGGCACTTTGCGCACACCTATGCCAAACATGCACTGTGCGCACATTAGGTTAAACCTATAGAAAAAAAACTTACTGTGCCAGGCCCCTAGGCAGCAAACAGCTGAGGCGCACTGCTGCGCTGATCAGCTGTGCTGAGAACAGGGCTGGCGCGTCAAATTAAAAGCATAGAAAAAAACTTCCTGTGTCGGGTGCCTAGGCAGAAAACAGCTGAGGCGTGCTGCCGCACCAATCAGCTGTGCTGAAAATACAGCAAATAAAGGTACCAATAGTGTCTGGATGGGTGGGAGGGCCCAAAAAAATTTTTTCCCCTTTGTTACAGAAACCGACTGAACTGGTTCACTCCTACTGGCCCGACCTTAACAACCAGTTCGAGCGAACTGGTGCAAACCAATAGAAACCCACCCCTGAGTACAAGGGCTCCAAACTGTCAAGTTACAACTCTGAAATTCATTGCGACACATTAAGACTATTAATTAAGCATGAGACACAGCAGTTGTTACCATTTTTTAATCTGTTCTGCAACTGATTTCCTGCCCTATCAACTGCACAGCAGGTACAGAACATATTCACGAAATGGACCAGAATGAAGCAGGTCTTCCCATTTGTTACTTTCATAGACGTACAAATGTCTGGATTGCATTCAGATAGAAAAAAAAAATCAACAAGTGCTTTTCACTGTATCACACTACAGCTTCAGGTTAGCTTGTGTGATAGCTTTCTTAACTCTGTTAATCACACTGATATCCATAGGTATCCAATATAAATTGCTATGTCGTGGAAATTACAAAGCATACATTCCAAAGTCACGATGTAACTCCCAGGCTTTCCTATTTGCATCTTGGGGTGGTATGCAAGCATGTTATTCGTATGATTTGGATTTCAATGCGTGTTTCATCATCTGCAAACACGTCAGTTCCCTTCTGCAGATGTTTATGTGGAATCCTCTTGGAATGACGGTATCTTTTAATTATCAGCAAAATATCTTCCAGCAAAATTGCTGCTTCTGTACTGAAGTTTGGAAATAACAGCTGAAGATTTTTTTATAATTGATCTTCTTAACATGTTCTTTCATCTTTCCATCGATTTTTGTATTTTGAACAATGTTCTCTTCAAGTCAAATATAGCTGCTAAAAGTCCTGAGTGAAAGTTGTCTTCTCTGTATTTTAAATTTGATAGCGCTGTTTCCAGTGTATTCCAGCAGTTCAAGAAATTTAGAATTATTTCATCACCTCCATCCAATCCTTGTTTCAACTCTTGGCATCCTTTCAGGCCACAAGAGGATTGAAGTCAATCATTACTGTGGGGTGCTATCTTATTGCAGTATTAAATGTTCAATTGCCAGTCCTGTGGGCTTATTAACTTGTGAGCAGTTGCATTTACATGTGTTGTAAATGTTTTAAAATGCTTTGTGCATGCATACTAGAGATGGTGAAATAATGAATTACCCATAATCTTGCAGACCTGCAGCAAATTTTAAACATAATTTGTCTGTCCTAATCTACAATGGGGTGTTACATTCTAATTAGGAAGAATTATTTTCCAAATCATGTGGAAAAATAAATGCTGCATACATTTATACTTGGTACAACCACAGTCCACCTCCCAAAAGCAGAGTTCAATTTTAGACATCAGCATGAATTGGAGGAGATAAAACTTCAGCGATAAAGAACATTGCTTGAGACTCAAGTCCTAGGGTACTTTTGGCCCAAGGAGTGCCAGTAACCGAATAGTCTCCTTCACTTTGGTTTAGGTGGCAGAGATAATTTATTGAGAAAACGGACTTTATTCAATATTTGATTCCATAAGGAACCATTTTGCAACTTCAGAACTCTCCAAGTTGTGTCACCAAAAATTGGCAGGTTATAGAGGGTTTTTTCTTTGATGGGTTGGTTGAGAGTATTTGTCCAAAATAAGGCTTGGCGCACCTATTTGTCACATTTATGATCAGTGAAAATAAACCTTTCAAATTTGCAAACATCCCTTAAAGCAGAAAAAAAAATCAGTCTCAACCCCACTCACTATGCTACACATTATCACCATATCCCTGTAATGCTCTAATATCCTTTCCAAACAATGTAAATAGGTAACAAAATGAGACATTTAGGCAAAAGATAATTGGCCACTTCTGGTGTGCTTCAGCATTATTTGGGCCATTACCTACTAGAGTAGCATGTTATTTATCTCTGCCACTTTCAGTACTCACGAGAGCTATTAGCCTCTCTTGACATACTCACTGAAATGGCTTTGCAAAAAAATGCATTTAAAGTACCAGACAGTTCCAGCCAACACAAATGAAATGTGGCAGTTGTATTCCGTGACTATGGAATACTACCTACGTATCATGAAACTGAAGATTATTAAGATTATTAAGTACTGGAAGTTCTCAAATTATGACCACAATTGTGTGTACAATTTCTGTTCCTAAATGAGACATTTGTTAAATGAATTTTGCCCCATTTTACAGTCTTTCTTTCCACAGTTGTTAAGTGAATCACTGCAGTGGTTAAGTTAGTAACCTAGTTGTTAAGTGAATCTGGCTAATCCATTGACTTTGCTTGTCAGAAGGTCACTAAAGGTGAACACATGACCCTGGGACGCTGCAACAATCATAAAGATGACTCAGTTGCCAAGTGTCTGAATTTTGATCATGTGACCATGGGGATGCTGCAACAGTCATAAGTGTGAAAAACGGTCATAAGTCACTCTTTTCAGTGCTGTTGTAACTTCAAATGGTCACTAAATGAACTATTGTAAGTCAAGGACTACCTATATGATTGCATATTTTACAGAGACATTTTTCTCCTTAATGTAATTTAAAGCCAATTTGTTTGTACAGGTTTAATATTTTTTGTTTTTTTGGATTTACTGTATATAAAAGATTCACTTATTAGTAGAAGTTTGCTTTTTTGCTTGAGCGATCCTGAGTTCCAAATGTTGCGGAAAGCATACAAGCAATTTATCAGATTTGTATTTGTTATATTGGTATGTGACACTTTGTGACATTTTCTTTTGTGTCACAATCTGGAAGAATAGCTGAGAAGGTCTCCTAAGATCCAGGAATTCCCACAGCGTGCCCCTCAAATCTTATTTTTTATTTTCTTTTTTGTTTGTTTCTTCACAAATTATACTGTTGGATTTAAAGTTCAGCATTAATGTAAGATGGTGGGAGTAATATATTATGTGTTGTTTTGATTAATTAAGGAATTTAAAAGGGAGGAGGCAGAATTTAAATATTGTGTCCGAGAATCAGGGCCTTAAATCAAAATGAGTGATGGAAACAAGGGACTCTGGGAAGATGTTAAAAGCCCTAGGAAATGACACAATGCTACTTGTAAATAACAGGAGTGTGTTCTGAATTTGGATGGTCTCTGCTTCAAGGTAAAGCAGATAAACGTGAAGTGGTCCTAGCCAGAACCAGGATCTTTAGGAGGCTTCAAACACAATTTGACTCCTTAGAGCCTGCAAAAGGGAACACAAAAGCAGCTGCATAGATTTTGTTCTCAACAACTGATCAGCTTGGCTGATCTTGAAAAGCTTAACTTGTTAGATCTCATTATTATGTGGATAAGAGATAGCAACACAGTAGTGTCCAGAGGCCGAACTCAAAGGGATTTTATCTTTATCTTCTCAGAAGAATTTGTGTGAAGAGAAATGAGTGGCTTTGACTAACTGGTCTCCCAATAGTAGCAATTTGAATTCTTTACTACTGTGTTCTGCTAGCTTGTGCATTCTGTTTGTTTTGTCCAATTTAAATAGCTTATTATATTGCTAATCTTATTATTCATCCTTTCTTCTTTTCTATTCCTTGCCAATCATTTTTTCTCAGTGTTTTATAATAATTACTTTTCCAACTCTATTTTGCAACAATAAAAGGGGAGGAATCAGCAATGTAACTTTAATGATTCAAAGCATTTTTTAAATATTGTAATAGAATACTAAACAACAGTTAAACAATGGCACCTGTTCCCATTGCTTCATAATGCACACAATGCAACATAAGGTTATAAGGGTTATTGTTATATTATCTGTACCACTAGTCATTTTTCTAAATATATTTGGGAGGTTATTAAAATGATTTCTATTTTATGTTTACCATGGTAAACATAATAATGTACCAGTCCTGGGTATGTATATAAAGTTCATAGTCATTGATTCCTCTTAATTTTTAAACTCCGTTTAAAATCAAAGAAAATATGTACCTGGTTAATGTGTCATGCTAAATACTGTTTTGTTTTGAACCTGATTCATTGAACAAGTTATAGAGGACTTAGACCATTTTAATTTTTTAGCCATGGTTTATTCATGGCTTACTAAAGTTGATAGAGCATAAATTACCTTGTGTCTCAGGAGCAAGGAATTTCTAAGCCATCTTTTCTTGCCCTTCAAACAAGTGGAAATCCACTTTCATAATCCCTAGTCAGCTCAATTTTTAGTCAATGGTTATCTGGGATTATGGAAACTGGACTACATAGAGTTGAGGCCACCTTAGATTAATTAGTTCATTTGTAACAAAGATATAACAGAAAAGATCAAAGAACAAAATCAACACTTCTCCTGCTTCTTTCTACAAAAGTAATTCTATGATTTTGGAAACCAGCAGTTTATGCATGTTTTTATTAGGAGTAATTTTTGTAATCACACAGTAAAATGTCATAGTGGAATCATTATGCCATACGCTCAGGAGTAAAGTCTTTTGTCATTATGAAACTACATAAAGGAGAGTTTAATTAAAAACCCAGGTTTGCAGCTGTTCTTCCTTAAGTGCCTTGTATTATTCTGCATATGACACTTGAGCCCTTTTAATCTTTCCTTCTATGCCAAATATCAGTTGCCTGTTCATTAAATGGCTGTAACCATCCACATTACAGCTGCCTAAATCCTGGTGTACAGGCAAGTGTGAATGCAACCTAATCTGAAGATAAATTTTCCACTGGAAAATGTAATAATTGTAATCAACAAAACTCAGAGCAACTGTAAATAAAACTCTCAAGACTGAAACTCTTTTTCCATTCCTTAATGGAACATAATTATACGTTGCAGTTTTGCAAGATGGTTGATGGGGGATGGGGTTTCAACCTAGTTTGTGTTATATCATATTAGTTTAAGATTGATGACCCTGTATTAAAGCCTAGCAAACCATATTAAGGGGAAATGGCCCCTTGTCAGTCAACAGGAGTGCTGATTTACCACTAGCTTATCAAGTACTTAGGAGGCGAGGGCTTGGCAACAGAAGCAAACAATAGCCAATGATTTAATAGCCAGCCATCAACATCCCAATCAACATCTAAAAAGCCACATGCAACAGGCACCATATAAATACCACACACAAAACAACCCAAAGCACACACTCTGCCAGAGAGAAGTTCTCTGAAGATGGCTGGAGTCCAAAAGCTTGGAAGACAAAACTGGTCCTGGTGACTGACCCAGATTGGATCCTGCAACACTATCATGGGACGCATATATTCACCTTCAATCATATTAAAATTTAGAAGAACTGTGAGTATCTTTAGCTTTTGACCATTGTTTGGGATTCATCCAATGATGAAACACACAGTAATCAAACAAGACTATTGCCATGTACTAGTCCTTTTATTGTCTCATTAATAATTCCCTCCCTTGTCTTTGGGAAAAACAATGACCCTTTTCAGGTATATGTGGGCTGTGTAAAAATTAATGATATTCTACCCATTATAATCAGTTCCTAATTATACATGTTCTTGTATTTTATGCTGTGCTTTCAAAATAGATGAGAGGAAATTAGATTGAAAGGTAAATAACAAAAATAGCAAAGGGCTAATCAATTCAAAGAGCCCTTTATAGTATCCCTTCAAGGATGCTGGTGTTTTCTGCACAGAATTCAAAACTGCAACCAGAGAAATTAAGATCAAACCTTGAAACATGGTTTCTTAGCGGCAACTGTAAATTCCTTAGCAGTCTATTAGAAGAAGTGGTAACAAGTCCTCTGGGAGTGGGGTGGCATAAATAACAATAAATATCAACAGTAAATAAATAAACAATGATTAAGTAGTTGCTCAGATTCTTAATAAAAGTATAGCAAACATTGAAACATTGTAAAAAGCCATAATGTGGTTTGTTGAGCCTGGCCAAATGTACTATGTGGTTAACCATTGTGGTTTATAACAGTTTCTGGCTTAGCATGGTCTATGGATTCAGTAATCTTTAAATAAATAGTTTAGCACAATATGTGAAACCAACCACTTGACTCAAGCTATATCATCTTGATAATATAATTTCCATAATATGCTAACTAAATCACTTTCTACAGTGCAGACACAATATAAGTTTAGGATTCAACTTGTTTTTTTGACTAAACTTAAAACCCTTGCAGATAAATTTTGATTCTATGATAAGATATGTCTGTTTTCTGGACTTTTAAATTCAACATATTTTATGGCATTCTTCCATAGAGCAGCTCTGCATCTAGCAGTAATTTCTGGTAATGTTTTGGATTTGCAAAGATCTTCAAAGAAAGAAGCCACAGCTGAGCTCAGGGCTGCTGTAATCAGACAGACTCCAATATTAAGCATTCTGAATATAAACTTCCTAACAGTCTCAGATGTCTGCCTAAAGCACTTAATCTCTTCAGAAAATATCCACTGAGCTACATAAGTGGACAAAGAGATTTTCTATTCCAAATATGAAGGAGGAAAAAGATTCTCAGTGCTCTGTAAAAATGAAAAATAACGTAAGAGAAACGGAAGTCTTTGCTACAGCAAATGCTTAACTTTTATCTGAAGTTGGAGCGATTTAAGCATACCTAGTTCTTTATTTACAATCTAAGTCCTGTGGCCCACTAAATCAGGGGTGTCAAACTCAAGGCCCATGAGCCTGATCCAGCTCATGGAGTGCTTAGTTCAGGCCCATGGATCTGCCTGGAAACAGCGAAGGACCAGCCCGTGGTGCCTCTGCCAGCAAAAACAGAGCTCATGGAGGCAGATTGCTGCAGGAGGCCATCATGGCTGAAAACTGAGCCCGGGCAGGCCACACAAGGCCTCCCTGAGCTCCATTTTCACTGGCAGAGGGCTGTAGGAGACTGTAATGGCCAAAACCGGAGCCCAGGCAGGCTGCACACAGCCTCCCCAAGCTCCATTTTCCTTGGCAGAGGGCTACAGGAGGTTGTTGCAGCTGAAAATGGATCCCAGGTAGGCTGCACACGGCCCTCCTGGCTCAGTTTTCACTGGCAGAGGGCTGCAGGAGGCTGTCACGGCCAAAATCAGAGCCTCAATGAGTGATGTCGAGCTGGCCAGGCCCACCCTGGCCCCCCAAGGTCAAACACAACCCTGATGCGGCCCTCAATGAAATTGAGTTTGACACCCCTGCACTAAACCATCATGTTTTGTTTTGCTACAGCATATTGTATGAATCCTATTTATTTATAAACAGTGGGTAAGGTCTTCAACTGTCATGTAAACTCAACCAGCTGTGCTTCATTTATCAGGCTATTGGTTTGAGCTTCAAGTTTGGCAATTTGATTGCAAACGTTTTGTCACCATTGAAGGAGACATTGTCAGTGTGTTTTGAGTTGTGCTCATCTTTCAGAACACAGATCTTCAAATACCTTTTTATGAAATTCAGACTTATGAAAACCAAACTGCCAAGCTCAGAGGTCAAACCAACAGGCTAACTACCAACCCGAGCTACTAATAATCAAACACACTTCATTTATCACTCCATAGTTAGACAAAGCAAGGTTTAGTGCAGCATGTGAACCCAGCATCAGTTTGGTGTGTATTTACTTGCACTCATCTTTCATGTTAATTTCAATTAAATGTTCAGGCTGATGTATACTGCCAATGGGATATGATTTAAAACCTGCAATTATCTGGATAGGCTTCTGATCATATTAATATTTGCTCAAAAAGTAAGTATCAATTTTTTCAGTGGATCTCTCTTCCCAAATGAATATTCATAGAACAATAGTTTGGATGCCAACACAGTTGGTGGTCTAGATACAAAAAAGAAAAGGGTAATCCACATGGTAAATTAGATGTCCTAATTAGCAAAACGCACTGAGCTATAATTAACTATAAAAGATGATATAAGCCACATTTGGCTAAATATTGATGAAAAAAAGCACCTTTGAGACCACCTTTGGCTGGTTGTGCACCATACACAAAATAATGGTTTGCAAACCATAATGTCTGAGTTGTAAAATTCCAGACAGCCAAGAGTTGGTAGCAAAGACAGTCTGTTGGTCATTTAGAATTTTGCAACCCAG
>JANHJO010000841.1:174264-184617 GCA_032468235.1 Pseudoxyrhopus heterurus
CTTCGGACAGCGCTGGCTCTTCGGCTTTGAAACAGAGATGAGCACCGCCCCCTAGAGTCGGGAACGACTAGCACAGAGGTGCGAGGGGAACCTTTACCTTTATGGATTACAAAAAAGTATGCTGAATCTTTTTTTCACTTTTTTAAAATTATATTTAACTCAATCCAAAAAACATATAAAAATGCCCAAGAAATCATATTCTGAATAAAATGATTTTTCCATTAATGTCATAGAAAAAATCAATTGCACAGAGCAGTTTAAAAAATAGCACCTGGTTTTTCTGCTATCATTTTTAGTGCAATGGAAATGATTATTTTTATTATATTCCTCCTCCCCTTCTCACTCCTCCCTCCCCCAGGCTCTCCAACGCATTAGTAGTAGCCTTACACATATTGCAATCTAATTACTAGATTCCAATTTTATTTTTAATTCACCTACATTAATAACGTGAAACTGCCTTTATGAGTTGTTAACTTCTCATGTCATTTACTGCTTCTTGTGATCGGTAAACTGTACTTACTTATTCATTAATAGATATCCGCTATATGTTACTAGATACTGTATGTTCCTGGCAACAATACCCAATGTATACATAAATCATCTAATGGAGATGCACAACAGTTTTTTAAGCTGAGTGACACATTTGATTTTGGATGATGTGCCATGGGCTACATTATTATAAGCATGATTAGGACAAAAATATGATTTAATTTACATTTAATTTTGAGTATATTATTAAATACAATCAATATGATTACTCCCGGTGTATTTATTTCCCCCATTCTACCATATCAAAAATGATAATTTATCATTGAGGAGCTTCTCAATAATCCAGGCAAGACCTAACTGAGAAGTGAAGTGTTAATACCATTTTACAATGCCTTGGTAAGACCACACTTGGAATATTGCATCCAGTTTTGGTTGCTACGATATAAAAAAGATATTGAGACTATAGAAAGAGTGCAGAGAAGAGCAACAAAGATGACTAGGGGACTGGAGGATAAAACATACGAAGAACGGTTACAAGATATGTCCAGTTTAATGAAAAGATGGACTAGGGGTAACATGATAGCAGTGTTGCAATATCTAAGGGGCTGCCGCAAAGAAGAAAGGTCAACCTATTCTCCAAAGAACCTGAAGACAGGGCAAGTAGCAGTGGATGGAAATAATCAAGGAGAGAAGCAACCTAGAACTACGGAAAAATCTCCTGATAGAACAATTAATCAGTGGAACAACTTGCCTCCAGCAGTCCTCGGTGCTCCTACATTGGAGGTCTTTAAGAAGAGATTAGACAACCATTTGTCTGAAATGGTATAGGGTTTCCTGCTTGAGTTGCTCTAGAAGATCTCCAAGGTCCTCCAACTCTGTTATTCTGTTATTAAGAAAACAAGGTGCAGGCATGGGACTTCAGATGGATCATCACTGCCCTAATGAGAAAGAACATTATTCACTGTGAAGTTTGCTTCTGCAGCCTTTCATTACCACATCCCTGATATAAGGAAGTCATTAAGCCATAACTGTGAACATGGAACAGTGTACCACATGCATGAATCTGCCATTGTTCAACCAACTAAGTGTTGAGAGAGATTCACTGTTATTTACAACTATTTACAGTAAAAAAATATTTTCCCCTTGCCATCTACTCTGGATCAGTTTCCTTCTCGCACTCATCTTGACCTAGATAGAACAAGCTTTACATAGTATTGTTATAGGAATTAAATTACCTAGTCTAGTCTAGGTCAATATTTCTTTACAGAATAATATGGTATGCTGTCCACATCCTACCTAATATATAACTTATCCATCAGTTGTATACCTGAAATAATTCCATTCTTTTTTATTTTGTTCTTTGCCTTCTTTTTACACAGCTTCTAGTACTGTACATTTAGGAACATAGCATGCCCCGATTAGTGGTGGGGTTCAAACTTTTTTACTACCGGTTCTGTCCGTGTGCGCTTCGCGCTTGTCCAGTGACTGGGAATAGGATTGCTAACTCAATTTTTATATCAAATGTAGCAAAATGCACAAGACATTTTTTCCTATTCAATACAAATTGTAATTTAAAAAAAACAAATCCTATAAGTCTATAATTTATTCTAAATCAATTCCTGCTGAAAAAACCAATTATTGTTTTAGAGTACATTTTTATGCTTGACAGTTAGAAAAGCCTTAGATTCCAGATTTAAAGGCCTCCTCATGGCACAGGGAAATAATTGCTATGTATATGGTTATTTTCCCCTTCTGGAGGTGGTAGTGGATTTTACACATTTCAGAATGAGCTATAATGATTTTTTCTTTCTTTCTTTTTTACTGTGAAGTTTCTCAAAAGACCAATCAAAGTGTTGCTGAAGCAATTTCTCCTTCTTCGCATTTTTGAATGGTTAAGCTTCATAAGTTAATGGCCTCCTATTTCCTTCAAAAAGAACTCTCCTCTTTCTAATGTATGACTTGAAGGAATCTTCTTGAGATGATCAAGTGATTCCTTGACTTAGTTTAATTAGGCTTGTCAGTGGTGACTCTTTCAAAATTGTTGTTGCATGAAGAAAGGAATGGAGTCCTCTGAGTTTCAAGCCATATCACTTCCATTATATATAAGCCAACTGCAGGCTGACATCAAACTAATTGCCAAACGACAAAATCTAATTAATTTAAATTGTATTACTAACATCTAGGAAGTTAAGGAAAAAATAAATAATCATATTGATAGAATAAAATAAGAGCAATATAAAATTATTAGGTTAAAATTATAAAGAACAGGTATTAAAACACAAAAGAATCCTATAAAATTACAATTAGATTTTATAATGAATAATCTATATGCTACAAACCAAAAGAAATAACTACAAAAGGTCATAAATAATTTAGAATTTATAAAACATTATGAAAATGTAAGACTGTGCTAACCGGAGGGGGTATTCAGCCAGTTCTGACAGGTTCGGGAGAACCAGAAGTGATAATTTTGATTGGATTGGAGAACCAACAAATACCACCTCCAATTGGCTGACCGCATAGCCAAGCCCACCAAGCCGCGCCCACAGGACCGGTAGTAAAAAAAATTGAATCCCACCACTGGTGCTAACATAAATTAATGCTGAAGACATGGAAGGGTTTGTTAGAAGTTAAGACTGTTGTATTCCAGCCAATTATTCTAGAAGAGGCTTCACTTCTTCTGACCTTGCCTTTTAGGGACTGAATTTGGGGCCTCCATGAGCCAGTGGAAAACAATTCCTAGATATTTGAAGATCTGAACTTAGTTTCTTGACACCATTATGACATTCACATTTGTCACCTGTGATTGCATCTAGCAAAATTCTTTGAACATTTTTGTTTTTTTCCTAATCAACAACTACATCGTTGTCTATGCAGTAGAAAACAATTGATTTTAGGGCTTTCCTCAAACTGAAAGATGTAGAAATGATGGTCACATCAACTGCCTACAAGAGAGGTACAATAGGTCTACCAGATTTGGAAGTTTTTATTTATTTAGAAGATTTATATGGCCACCCACTCACTCTCAATGACTCTGGGTAGCTTACAAACAATAAATTAGGAAATAAAGGATGATGATCTAATTTCATAAGTCTTGCTATCATATCATTAATATACAATAGAAATTAAAAAATAAGGGAGCTAGAATGCAACCTCTACACCCTTATAAGCAGGCACCAGATCAGAGAAATATTCTATCTATCTATCTATCTATCTATCTATCTATCTATCTATCTATCTATCTATCTATCTATCTATCATCAGTTAGATGTTCTAGGAGCAAGCACCAGGTCCATGGTTGAGTTCTCTATCCTGAACCCAGATTGCTCATTTGCAAGAATGATCCCCCTGTCCAAGCAGTCAATTAATTTCCAGTAAAGTCATCTTGTCTAGAGCTTACTGATAATATGATAATTGGATGATAATTGGATGGATCAGACCTTTCTTTTTAAATATAGGAACAATAAAATGTTACATTGAAGGGACATTTTTAATAGACAATTTATAGCTGTAAAGAGAACTGCTACAATTTGTATTAATTCTTATTTTAATCAGGTCTGGTGGGACAATGTCTTATGGGAGTTTGCTTTGCTATTTTTCAATCGTGCAATAAGTTTGAAGATTTCATTTGGGATGTCAGAAGACCAATTTGGTAGGTTCTCTGTACCTTTTTGGTGATTATAAAATTACAACTTTCAGAAATGTAAAGGGATCAGTAATAAACTTCCCACACAGGAGTTGTAATTGAAACTCTAATTTAGGGCTAATTTCTCCCATATGATCAAGATAATACACCAAAACATGATATCATCCCTGATATTGGAGGTCTGAATCAATTTTTCCCAGAAAGCTTTCTACATGTCAGTCATATCATGTCATCTCTCTCTCTCTCTCTCTCTCTCTCTCTCTCTCTATCCATCTCTCTGTCTCATACTAGCTGTATTCCTCTCTCCATTTTATATGGATATAATTAGCAGTTTGATGGGAGTTCTATTTAGTAATATTTTTGCATTTACATATATGTCTTTTAAAGCTACATACAGATTTAGAGGAAAGTAATCACTGCTCAGGAATATGCCTATGTTAAAATTGGGTATCATACTAGTGACCCCACAGGAGATTAAGAACTAAACAATTTCAATTGCTCAAGGGGTTCCCAATAAGTGAAATAAGTTGTTCTCCCAACTGCCATTTAAGGTTACCAGGTCTAAATTATTAACTATCTGGGTCTGAGGCCACCCTGCATAATTCATTTCTCTGTCTCTAGAATTGCACATTAATGGGAAACTGGCTCTTGGACTAAACCAGGGAGGCCACAATATTGTTCATAAAGAATGTAATCATTTTTGTCAGTTGTTGCATTAAAGCCTCCAGGTAGTAGTGCTAAGGCCTTTGGCATGTATTATATTAAGAATGTCTCATATAATTGCCGCATAAGTCAGTTTTCTTCCACTTGTTTTTGTAATCCTTATAGGGAGAGATAGGTGTTTATAACATGAACATGGAGGTGGCCAACCCAAAGCCATTGCAAAATGACTTCAGGGATTGAGATTGGTCATCTGGATCTTATTTGAAACACCAATGCATAGAAACCATCATTTCTCTTTAATACGTCTATTGAATCTATTCTTTTTCATGTTCATTTCCCAGTGATAAAGAATAACAGTACATTATTCTAAACCATGGTTTAACTAAACATGATTTAGTGAATAAATTACAACTGAATGGTTTCACATAATGCACTAAGCTGTAGTTCACACCTTAATAAACCATAATAGCTGGGTTTGGTAAATATCAAACAAAACATATTATGATTTATCCAGGGATTTAAAATACCTCAAACCTTTTAGTCTATGCTCCTAACTACCCAACCCATGAATAAAACAGATTATTTCATTAGGGTTGCAATTTAGCACATCTGGAAAGAAGCAGATTCTGAAGACAGAGTGCAGGTGCAACATAAGAAATGAATCTCTGATTTTTCATCCTTCTTCCCTTGTCAGACAGGAGTGTTACAGATATAACAGATGCAAATTCAAAGCAAACTTTGATTGTCAAAGAAATTAGGCTCATCTTAATCTTTGACCAAATGTTACGGTGAAAAGCAGAATCAAAACTAAGGAACACTGCAAACATTGAACAACTTTCAACAAGGCATCTGCTGTTTGGATCCAAACTTAAGAATCTTTTTATGGTTATTCTACCAGCAGCATTACACAAATATTGAGAAATTTGGGTATAAAAAGAATTGTAATATAACTTCCTGCTGCATCTGCATTAAATATTTTAAATACTATAATTATAGTAGGGAATTTCAAGAAATAACATTAGAACTGTTCTTTGTTGTTTTAGCAGTGTACATAATACAAATGACTATATTGATTTCAGCCATGAACTGAAATATAGAGCCAGTGAAAGTTCTTCATTCAAAGAATCAAATGAAGGTATTTGATGTATGAAGTCTGCATAGAGGAACTGTCCTCCATAATGCGGCACACAGATACAAGCAAAAAATTAAAATCACAAACGAGTAGTTGTCACATGTGGAAATGGTTTCCATTTCATGTAAATGTCTTGCAGAAATTAGAAATAAGAATGTTCACTTGTGATCCTTATAAGATATATGTCCCTATTCTTTGCATGGTTATAACTAATACGCAAGTTCATCTCTACCTTCATTCAGCTAATGTGTGTACCAAAATAGAGAATGAACTGAGACAAAAAAAATTGGAATTAAATTAATAGACTGCTGCAGATCTCCCATATGGGCAAGGCCTAGAAAACAAGTCAGATGATCCTATCAGTGCCAATGAAGAGCACTCTATCGGAATAAACATGACCAGATATAGGCAGTCCCCAGATGCTATGTGGGATCTATTCCAGGAACCTTTATTTAGGACAAATTTTCTGGATGATGGATTGTGGGCCATCTGCATGTACAAAATGAAGTCTACTATATTAACATTCTTTGGCACTACTGGCATCTTCATAGCATTGCTTAATCTTTTTAAAGCCAGATATTATTTTGGCACAATAATGCTTGAAAATCTCTAGAAAACACTGTGAATTCAAATCATAGTAAAAACTGAACTTACAACATATGAGATATAACTTAGAGGAGGGGGAGGAACTACTATGCCTGAGGAGTTCCAATAAGAACAAAACCAATCACATATTGCCTCCTGCTGATTAATAATGAGTATAATCACTGTAATACAAAGTGATGTAAACCCCCGTTGGAGAAAGACTTGCGCCTCCAAGTATGAAGCCCACATAAATTAACACTTATAATTCTCTAGTCTGAGAGTACAAACAAATAGAAAATGAGGTGTATTATTAATAGCATAGTTTATAAATAGAGGTGTTTTCTAGTGGGGAAACAACCTACTGTAAGTTGGGTCTATGGAGACTCTCAATCATCCAGGTCATGGTTGATCAAAAGGTGCTTTTCAAAAAGTAACTGGACTTTCTTGGTTTTTATTTGGAAATGTTTCACTTCTCATTCTTGGATGGGAAGCATTTTGAATAATAAAAAAAAATCCTAAGAAAGTCCATTTGCTGTCAGGGTTCCGACAGATGCCCTAATTAAATCATGAGTCTCAAACCAAGCTTCAAAAGAAATCCAGTTATTTATTAGGAGCTTCATCCCACCATGGACCAGGTGGAGCCAACTCTGACCTCAGTTAATTCTCGATTTGCCTCTGACCCTGTTTCCCCCTCCCCCCAATATAAGTCATTAGTCACATTCCCCAAAAAGCAATTTCACAGGTTGTAAATGTCCCTCTCCCCGGCCACTGTGGGTTCCCACGGAGACGGCCTTGGAGATTTGGATGAAATGTTCCTTGTTTTGACTGAGATACCAGCTCCTTAAGACAGCAGTGAAGTTCACTCTCCCATCCCCCCTTCCTATGGCAACTCGAGAGCAGTTCAGGGATGCTTTGCAAGTTGACAGTTGCCTTTTGAAAAGCACCTTTGGAACAACCTAACTAAGTGTTTATACAGCCCAAGTATTGCCTATAAACACTGCTTCCAATTAGGTACAGTACCAAAGAAATATATAAAGAAGACCTGTTTGAGATAGGAATTCCCTGCCAGTTCTCCAATTTGTTCTCCTATATAGCTCTACAGCAGGGGTGTCAAACTCATGTCATCACGGCGTCGTCACATGACGTATCAAAACTTTTTTCCCCTTTGCTAAACTGGACATGGGCATGGTCAGCATGTGACACATCCAGCCCGTGGGCCAGGAGTTTGACAGCCCTGCTCTACAGGGTATAAATATTCTCTAGGAATCATTTTTATGTGATGTGCTTTTCTCTTCATAATTTTTATGGTGGGAGCAACCTAGTTTGCTCCCCTGACAATGTGGTCAAGGACAGGGATCTGCTTAGCTGTTATTGGCCACAAGAAATTGCTGTGGACATGCTCATTCCTGTCCAGTGGCTGGGCTTTGCTTTCCATGCTCATATTGGCTTGAGCCGCAGAGAAGGCCCAACACTAGGTTTCTGCAGAGGCATCTGTTGCAGTAAACTCTAAGCAGGGCTTTCCAAACAACTTGTCAACTGTTGTGAATTTTTTATACAGGTAAGGTTAAGCATTAAAGCACCATTAGAACAATTTTCAAAAATTGAAAACTGAAAACAATTTTCAAAACTTGAACTTAACCTCTTTTTGAAAGCTTTTTTATGTCTAAAAAAGGGAGGTGGATTTCTCTTGAAAATGATGGCCCAGAGCTGCCCAGAAGATGGATTTACATTGGAGAAGATCAGCAGGTTCTGCCAACTCAGCCTTCCATCCTTACGAGGTAGGTAAAATGAGAACCCAGATTGTTGTGGGCAATATGCTGATATTGTAAACCGCTTAGAGAGGGTTGTAGCCCTGATAGGCATTATATAAATACAGTGCTATTGCTATTGCTAACTGTGTGTTCCTGGTTCTGTCATCAGTGAGTGTACTGCAAGTTCTGTCAACTGGACTTCCTTCTGGCTCATTTCCACTGTTTTTATTACTTTGGGAAAAGTGGCATCATTTTGTCTACTCTTATGCCATTTTATCTACTTCATAGACTACTTTCAGATGCTTCCAGTCACATTCAGTTGTTGCTAAAATGCCATTTCTTTGCAGAAAGTAGAGCTCATTCATTATTAAGTATTATCTCCCATTTTTCTCTGCACCCCTCCTTCTCATCTATTGGCAGCTCTTAGTTACAGCAGGCTGCCACAGAGAATAAAGCAGAAGGGACCATGCCAGTTACTGACTATTCTGAGACATGAGTGTCATACTTTTGTTGATTTGGGGCTATCAGTTTATTGAATCATTTACTGGATTCATGCAATACATAAACCATGGTTTACAAAGCACAATAGAATTTGCACAATATGCTTATCCAAATTTAAGCACACCACATGGTAGATGTTGCCAGCATAAAAAGGAATAATAAGAAATTCTGGGAGCTGTGTTTCAACAATATCTGGAATGCCTGTGCTGGTTTGATGCGCTGTGTGAATCATAACAGAATGTGCTCTTTCTCTCTCTATGGAGTAGAAGACATTTTCCTAAGTTTTCAACTATGTTGCTAATTAATATTACAAGACAACTAGATTAGTCATAACATATTACTTCTGACAAAACTGCACTGTATACTTCTGCCAGCAGCAGTTCAAGTTTAAGTAATTAATCTCATCAAATTCAATTTTTAGGATCAAAGAGTTCCTCATGGCAGTTTTTATTTCATCTGGGCCAATAGAAAACAATGCAAAGACATACCAAGGGTTTGCCCATGAGCGGGAGGAAAAAATAACTTCACATTCTGAAGACTGAAATTAAAAACATCACTCATTTTGACTTTCTGGGCTAGAATCCTGAACAGAACTCAAGTAATTATAATACTCATACCACACATTGATATTGGTTTTAGTATAATTTTAGTATTTGTTTTTTTTAAATTCTGTTAATCTTTTTATGGAATTCCTTTCTTGTCAATTTTCGGTGTTTTTGTAATTGATTTTTCATTTTTAAAGTTGACCTGTTGAAAATTAAAGAGCTATTAAAACATTCCACTACCACTATATTTAAAATATGGAAACGTGGCTTTTTATACAACATGCTATTAAACTGATCATTACATTTTGTCCCTAATAAAAATTCTGAGTTTGCTTCTATACATTTTCATTACGGTAATCAGGATTGAATTTCCATCAGGCACCATTATATCCATATTTTTCACTCAGCTAGCCTCAATTTGGAATAGATTTAAAACTTAATAAAATGCTCTTCCATAGCTTGGTGCTTTTAGATGTGTTAAATCATAGCTGGGCTATGGCCACATTGATTGGGAACACATGGAGTTATAGGTCCCCAAATACAAAGGGCACCAGTTTGAAGAATGCAGAAATAGATGCAGTTTCATAAAATCAAGTCTCTCTTTGCAGTCATATTTTATATGCCGATCACTGATACTTATAGCAATTGACAGGCTATATTTTTCAATTCTTTCTGTGATAGCTGTTAGAATGTTACATTGGACCAGTGTTTGCTATCTGAATATAATCTTTGGAATGTCAATTACTTATTGTTTTTTAATATCTCTTATTTTATATGAGACAATTATGAAATCTTGAAAAAAAATGTATTCTTCTTAGCACACAGGTTTATCTTTCATGTTTCCTAACACATTTATTAATTTTTTAGATCACAGATAATTATTTGTCATTAATGGAGGACGACAAGAACCTGTAACAAAATATTGCTATACATTTGTTTCTTCCTGAATATTCCAAATTGTTCCACAGGGAGCTGCTGTGGCTCAAGTGGTAAGATCACAGTACTGCAGTACTGGAGATCAGCAGTTTGGCTGATCGAATC
>JANHJO010000845.1:0-10300 GCA_032468235.1 Pseudoxyrhopus heterurus
AATGGGTGAACTTGCTTGTTATCTATAAAGTGTTTTAAAAAGAAGTTGGAAAAGTCTTCATATTTGGGCACCGAGAAAATTGATATCACCCAGGAACAATGTTTTATCCTGTTTTTTACATTGTACTTTTACTTTAAAAAAAATAGAAAACCCTGAAATATATCATCAAGGAAATCAAATTATTTTGTCCACATTAAGAAAATGGGCACTTCCATTATAATCTTTTATTTTAGATTTTTTTTGCTCATTCTTTTTCTAAGAATGGCAAATCAAAACATTCTACCACATTAAGGACAAATTATGACCCTTTGTGGTGCTGAATTCATTTTAGCATTTTGCTCTGCCCTTCCCCCCCCCTTCAATATAAGACATATAATATGAAAAGTAGACCATAACCCTTTTCTCCTACTAGCTCTTTGTATAATGACTACTGCCTGTATAATGTTTTGAATGATTTGGTTAAAAAAAAGAATTAATATTCTTCATAAATAAAAACACAATTAGATGGTCATTCTTCTAGCAGAGAGAAATTATTCTGTGGTCTTCTTCATCCAAAATTATCACCATGCTTTTACCACATTTGCATAAAACCTATGGATGAAATCTTGTAAGGATCTGGATGGTCTCAATATGTGCTGATGATATACAGCTCTATTCCTCGTTTTCTTCAGCTGAAGATGAGGCTGTGACCTCTTTAGCAAGTGCCTGAAATTACTGATGCATTAGAAAAGAATGGAAAAATTGAAATTGAATCCAGTTGACTGAGACTATTAGATTAGGAAATATTCCTCTTTAGAGTTTAGATCTGCATTGTTCCTGAATGCTCAGATAGTTGATTATTGCTCAAAATAATACTTAAAAAAATAAATATGAGGACTATTGAGAGATAAAGAACTGACTATCATCATTCATGTTTTGATAACTTCTTGATTTGGTTATTGTGATGTGCTCTGCCTGGAACTATCAATTGGAATGCCAGCTGCTTCCAAATACAATCTCCTTTCCGTTTAGCAGTAAGGCAATATGAAGATATTAATAATAAATACATTTCTCTGCTCCTTTTCTCAGGACTATAAACCACCTGCCCTGAAATCTCCACTAACTGCCAGTATATTCAATCTCAGGTTAAAGTGCTGGATTTGAGCTTTATAGACTTAATGTTCTGGGAGTATTGTTTTAAGTTTGCTTGCAGTATATAACTTCTTGGGAGTGATCCATCTAAAAGGCCGTGTATGAAGGCAGGAAATTGTAAATAATAGATGAAATGAAGTCTTATACACTTTCCTACAATAGGCATGCCCCGATATAGTTTAAATTAGTATTAAAGAATATATTATATGCCATCCATGTGTCCTTTTTTTACCCTAGGTCAGTAACTTTGCTTTCTGGGGCAGATGGGTACCTCTTGCTTCTTCGTTTGTTGCTTAGGCCAGGTATAACAGCTGTAAGACAAACTACGGCCATATTTCTTATCTATCTGTCTCCTGCCTAACAACAATAACAGCAACTACAGTGAAAGAAATATGATCATTGGAATGCAGGACTGAATTCCTGGGAGAGACTGAGATACTGCTAATATATAAGCAGGCACTAAAAAAAGGTAAAAGCACTCTGCAGTAAGATTGGTCAAACATTTAGGAGACCTCGTAGGCTCTTTTTTTTTTAAATTACAAGTTAAATTAAAAAGTACTTTCCATCAACCTTAATTTCCTATAAGACATCTTTAACATTAGAAAAGTAATTCAATAAACTACACCCTAGATAAAAACAGCTGAAGTATGAGAAACACCATGCTCCCATTTTTCCCTTTCCTAAAAAAGAATGGGAAACTCACTTTCATCCTTTCCAGGACAAATTACAAGTTACGTTTTGAGAAAAAAAGCTCTGTAACATTTCTGGGAAATACTAACATGGTATGCGTTAACCAGCTAGTGTATTCCAAAGGACGGTATGGGAAATCAAAGGACATAAATTAATAGCATCCTAGAATGTAAGAACTGGAATCCCTGGAGTTCATCTAGTCCAACCTTCTGCCCAGTGCAGGTATCTTTCACTAGAGCATGTCCAAATAAGGTCATTTGCCTTCTGTTTAAACACTTGCCATGGGAAATAGTTCACCAACTCCTAAGGTCTTTCATACTTGAACAGTTCTGGACACAATCCAGTTTTGTCAATGACCTTCCTAAGTGTGCCTAAAAATTCCTAAAGTCCCAGAAAAAAATCCCTGTTTATGACCCTGTAATTTTGGGTAGAGTCAGGGTGACTGGATGGAACTGAGAGTTTACTGGCAGGCTGCCCTTCTTGACACCATATGGAGTTCACAGTAATTTTTTTTTTCTTTGCACCCTAGGAGAGAAACATCTGCCGCTACCTAGGATTGAACTCTCAAGTTTCCAAGTGGGAGCGTCTTCACCACCAAACCAGCATGCCATTCTCCTAAATTCTCAGAATATTCTAAATGCAGTATGATCAATGCAGAATGGAAAGGAACAATGACTCTCTCGATCCTGAGATTATACTTCTCTTGTTGCAGCCTAGGATTGCATCTGTACATGTCTGCAGCTGCATGACACCATTAGGTCATGTTTTGCTTCCAGTTCTCCATGACATCCAGATTCTTTTTGCGAGTACTGCTGCCAATCCCATACTGATGTCTTTTATTTTTCTTATCCAAATAAATGCATTTACATTTGTCACTGTTGAAATATATTTTGCTGGTTTCTGTCATTTGGTTCAGCCCCTCCAGATCTTTGAGTCCTCTATGGTGTCCTCTATGGTGTTTGCTATTGTCCTACCTTTGCATTCCTTGCAAATTTAGCCAAATTAAATACAAATATGTTAAACAGTACGGATTCCCTCTCTTATGTTATTTGACGGGAAACTAGTGATATGCACACATGGTATGATTGTTCAAACAGCTCAGGGTTCACTTAAAGGTGGTTTAATCCAGTCCCCATTTTGTCATCGCCTCTATGAGGATTACACTGTCTCAAATGCTTTGCTGTGCAGTATATCCACCACCTTCCTGCAGTCAATTAATCTGGACCCTTTATCAAAATAACTGGCCATGATATTCATTAAAAGGGCACTCAAATACCAAAGATCAAAACAAACCCTAGGGATCTATTGTGATTAAAAGTAATGTTTCCTAACCTTAGCAACTTTAAGACTGTGTGAACTTCAACTCCCAGAATTCCCTAGCCAGCATTTAATCTAAAGGACCTAAGGATTATAACAATTTTCTGTGAGTAAGACTTTTATAGCTAGTGGAATAGTATACCACCAGTGCTTTCAAAGAGCACACCCATCCCATTTGCACAATATTCTACACTGAATTGTGGCTATCTGATATCTCACAAGGGGAAAAAAAAAGGCTTGCTGGAAAACCCTAGTAGCTGACCCTTCACAAGGGCAGCTGCTGAAGCCTGCAGTGTCATAATCTATCCCACGGGAGATTAAATTAATAAAACTACTCAAGCTTCCCACCCTCTTTAGAAGGCCTCCATTTTGCTCTCCCAAGGTCAAATTAAATCATACCATTCACAGTTCTAGCAGAGCTAAAGGCATGCCTTCTACTCAAGTTTAATCCATTTAACTTTAGGGTAATTCTAATCATATAAGTGCTTTTCTTTTCTATTCCTCTAATTATCTCCTACAAATGTATAAATCCTCCGTTTTATGATTGGCAATTCCAAATATTTATTCTCATTTTCAGTCAATAAAAGTAATTCCTTTTATTGAAGAGTGTGCTAGTGTCTCATCTACATTTCTATGGATGATTGCAACCCATCATTCCATCAGAATCCTTGTATTAGTTGCAATTCCCAGCCCTCTCATTATCTAAAGCCAACCAGCATACCTGCCTCCCCTGTGGAAGCAGATTTTGCTAGATACTTAATATCCATTAATAGAAATTGCCAGAAGGGACACATTTTTCACACAGTAGCTATTATTTTTAGAAATAGCCAGAACATAATCATAATCCCCCTTTTTGGAAGTGCATATGATGGACAGGTAAGGCACCCCTTTACTTGAGTGTCATGCACATAAATATTGAGGTCCCAAAGGACTATTTAGGGCAATTGTTTTAGTGGAAATCTGATTTAAAAAATGAAACAAAGGATACTAAAATACAGGGATTGTGAAAGCAGGTTATTGTACAGTAGTTAAACTTAATTTCAAGCTGATTCATTCTGAAAAAAATGAAGAAAAAATATCCATCACATATATACAAAATAAAAAGACAAAATAATCCCAAAAACAAAACTAATATAAATGTGAATCCAAGTAATTTTCTAAGCTTGTTTCAAACCAATTCCTACTGAAGTTTTTTAATATTATGGCAAACCTCCAATGTGACTTTTTAAAAATTCCACAAGAGACTATCAGAGACTATTATTTTGTATCTGAACTATTAATATATTTTCTCCTTTTTTCCTAGGAGTGTATGTCTTTTTATATGTGTATATTTGTGCCTATGTGTTTATGGTGGTATGCCTACATATACAGGTACTCCTCGACTTACAACCACAATTGAGGCCAAAATATCTGCTGCTAAGCAAAACATTTGTTAAATGAATTTTGCCCCATTTTATGACTTTTCCTGCCACAGTTGTTAAGTGACTCACAGCATTTGTTAAGTTAGTAACACGGTTGTTAAATAATCTGGCTTCCCTACTGACTTTGCTTGTCAGAGAGTCACAAAAGATAATCCTGTGACCCCAGGACTGTGCAACCCTCATAAACATGAACCAGTTGTCAAGCATCTGAATTTTGACCATAGGAATGCTGCAATGATTGTAAGTGTGAACAATGATCATAAGTAACTTTTTTCAGTGCCATTGTAACTTTGAAAGGTCACTAAATGAACTGTTGTAAGTTGAGGACTACCTGTACACGTGCTGATGTATTTGTGGGATCCCTTGTTTAATATGAGTTGGGGCTTTTGTAAGCCATCCATAGTCTATGGGAGTGGGCAGCTATAATATAAAGAAACAAACATTGAACCCCATAAATTGAACCCCATAAATAATCATTCAATTTTTCTAGTCCACATTAAAACAAACAAAAATCTCCAAGAAAACCTCTCTTAATATTTCCAGGAAGAAGTATGAGACAATGTGTCTTTTGTGCATTTGAAAATCAGTGCCTCTCGAATCAATGCTTAATGCAAACATTTCTTCCCATGCTAGCTTGTAAATTATTCAATACTGTTGTAGCTTTGAGAATTCGCTTTGGAAGTTTCAATTCTCTCCCTGTTTAGGTCCCCAAAGTCACAGGGAAATTTATTTCTGGTCTTTGAATAGAGAGGATTTTCACCTACCCCTTTTAAACCTCAAAAGGTTTAAAGTGGATATACTTACCTGGCACATAATGGTTTCAAGTATACTATGAAATACAATGATTTACAGAACCTGGTCTTTTTGTACCGCCTCGATTATTCTAAGCGCTGTAGGACATGGTGCTGAAAATGATCAAGGCTTTGCTAATCCTACATACCAAGCAAACACCCACCGAGGCAGTCCAGAAAGGCCAATCTGCTAACATTTTCTCCTTCCAACTCAGCATGTCCAGTTCAGGACAAGGTGCTTGGGCTCACTCAGTGCTACTAGAAAACAGGGCATGAAGAAGTAGCAAGGTTTATTTGGCAAGGCTACATGTGACAGGTTTTTGGAGCAGCTGCAACCGATCCAGGAGTCAAGGAATTAGAGGTTCAGTCCCTTTCTGCTCACTTTGAGACATAAAAGGTCAATAGCTTTATCTGTCCGTGCTGGAGGCAGAGAAGCTCTCAATAGATACAGGAAGTGAAGACTGTAACAATAATATCCCATTAGGTTTAAAATTTCATGTGTTATTTTAGTTGGAAGAGACATGTGGGATGGCTCTTGCTGCACTTGTCTGAAATCAGAATGACAAAGGCATGTGGCAGCATCGCACCACAAGCTTCTCCCTAATTCTGAAGAAGATAAAAGGAGGGAGGGTGGGAAACACATTCAGACTTGCAAGACTTTTTTACTCTAGCTTTACAGAAAAGCGGTGCTGACCTTCATGACATTAGATCTCTAGCCTGATCTTCCTTGAAGGGCTGACAATTGCTCAAGCCCCTCTAAATCGCCCTTCCCTACAACCAAAAGAAATAGAAAAGGGGAGAAATCTACAAAATAAATGAGCAGTCCTTTCCTTACTTGGTAATGAGTAACAGTGCTCTCTTCTAACAGTGAGAGCAATTAACCAATGGAATAGCTTGCCTTCTGAAGTTGTGGGTGCTCCAATACTGGACGTTTTTAAGAAGAGATAAAACCGGAGGTGGAATTCAGCCGGTTACATCTGTTTGCCAAACTGGTAGTTCCCGTGACCGGATGGCCCCGCCCACCCCTCCCCTCCTATCCCAGGAGTCTCCATGCATCCTGTTTTGGATACCAGGTAAGTGCAGGGCCCGCACGGAAGTTCTGGGAGGGCAAAAAATGTGCCTCCCGGAAGTTCCAGAAGTTGGAAAATGGGTCCATTTCCGGCCTCCGTAGGACCTCCAGAGCCCGGGGGAGGCCGTTTTCGCCCTCCCAGAGGCTCCAGAGCCCACCATGACCATGCCCACCCAGCAACTAGGCAGAGAACTGGTTGCTGAAAGTTTTGAATCCCACCCCTGGATAAAACCATTTGTCTGAAATTATATAGGGTCTTCTGCTCAAGCAGGGGGTTGGACTAGAAGATTTCTGAGGTCCCTTCCAACTCTATTATGTTATTCTATGTTATGTTAAGAATGAAAAAATCAAGATGGGCCAGCCCTGGGCATGGCACTGGCAATCAATATTATTTTAGTGCATTCTCTGCTTAGCTGTATGTCAATATGGCCATGCAAAGAATGGAGGAGCCACGCCTGGATAGTTAAAAGTTATTAGGGAATGCCTATGGAGGCAGGAGAGACAAAGCAGAAGAAAAAACACATGACAGACAATCTTAGCCTTGGAAATTCTCAATCTAGCAACAGGAAGAAGTAAGAGGGATGGGCAGTCCCCCCTCCAAACCCCATACCTCAAACCTGAATTGCAACTTCTAATCAAAGCCCTTCCTGCTTTCCTGAAAAAATTTCCTGGAAAAGTTCCTAGAATACATCCCATTCCTGGAGGCTCCTTCCTGGCAAACCATTTTACAAGCCAGCCCAGGCCAGCTTTATAGACATATCAAAAACTCATAAAGTTGTATAATCCAGAGCTTTTAACGGAGGCCAGAAGATCCAGAGCTATAAAATGGAAGCTATGCCTGATGTAGAGAATTAACTTCTGGGTACCCTAAACCAGAATATAGATATCATAATGTATTAAACATATTGGAAACGAGCATTTTTGTATACTGGGTGAATAGGCATGAAGGGAATTTAAAGGTCCTACTCCAGTGGAAGAAGATGATTCAGACATATTACATTCTTATGTAGTCTCATAATGTTCACATAAATATTAGTTCTTGCACACAGTGAATATAATTAAACATTTGTCCTTGAGTTTTATTAATTGTCATTGCAAGTGCTGTTTTAAAAGACTTTTTTTTTTTTACTAAAATTGAAAGGAAATAGTGTCTGAAGGAAATAAATCCAATCTTGGAAGTAATATCTGAGTCACAGATGCTTCCCTTGTGATTATCTTGATTTCTAACCTGTCCATCTGCACATTCAGTAATTACAATCAAGTTCCCTTCATTAATCCACTATTTCATGTTCTATTTCTAAGTATTAAAAGGCACTGCTTTTCAGTTTTCATTGATGTTGGCTTATAGCAACGGTTTCCAATAAACTGAAATAGTCTGTGCAGGAGTTAAGTTACTCACAATATTTTTTCTGGGGTTCTATATAATCAATAATAATCTTTATTGGTCCATTTATTTTTATAAGGTTACTGGATAATTGTGTTACACAATGCATATTTTTGGAGATAAAAGTGCAGATGTTGAGCATGTCTGTTGGGATTCTTCTGATCTCACCCTTCCACAGTCTTATTTACCAATTATGTTCTTTACCCTCATTAAAATTACTACTGATGGTTAATCCTTCTATGTTAACAGCATGTTTTTTTTCTTCTGCTTCTGATATTTGTGGGGAGGGAAGCTGAGAGGCTTATACTAAATAACAATTGATGGGATACGTTCAAGTCAATCTCCCCTCCCCACCCCCTCCATCCTCAGGCATCTTACAATCTCTAAGGTATGTCTGTGTAAGCTCCAGAGTAATCCAAGTGCTTATACAGTGGGTGTTCAACAGCATAACAAGAGACAGACAGATTTCTAAGGCAGTAACTATAGCTTGAACATCTCACTGATCATTTTTTCTTAGATAGTTCACTTTTATTCTGCTAAAACTTGTGTTTGCTGGTATATGTAGAACAGCTTATCTCTTCCAGGCACATGGCCCAACTCCTAAAAATAAATAGCCAATATGGTTGAAAATTCTGAAAATTCTGGAAGTTGAAGTCCACATGTCCAGAGGACTCCCAGGTTACAGGAAGCTGTTTAATAGAAATTTTTCATATCTTTGCAATAGAAATGGGATCTATAAATACCATTGTGAGAAGATATTATCCTCCCTTATTGTATCCTATCCAATGGAAAAGCTATCCTGCTCTTGACATAAAAGATGTGACACAGCCAGAATGTTTGGTGCATGAAACAAACATTCTACTCCTTTATTCTATTGAAAGTATTAACAGTAGCCTTTCTACACCTTCCTATCTGATGGATAAATTTTGTTTCATTGCACTAAAGCTTGAATCCTGCAGTGTAAACTGATGCTCCAGCAGCATCAAAAAATGTAATTTGTATGTCCTCTACCTACTGGTCTAGTAGATCTTGGGTCTAAGTCACCTTTAAAGCAAGAGCTCCTATTATTCTAATGCAATGAATACCAATTGTCAGAACTGCCATCATATGCCAAGCTTCGCATTTGCTAGTTGCCAGTCTGCCATGGACTACGGGGGAAGGAAGCCGGATGGGAGAAGGGAAGTAACTACTCATTGTGCCTTCTGGAAACACCATCTCAAGCTTAAAGCACTGGGAACGGAATGCAATGCTGAATCAGCCAGCCTGCCATTGAAAAGACAGTTAGCAAACAATTTACTCAAATATAATTGGATAATAGGAGACTATCAAGGGGGAAGAACCAGGGAGGAACTGGACGGGGAAAATTAACTGGGAAAAATTGCCGCATGAATCTTTAGTTCTGGCTTTGCTTTACTGTAATCCTTTAAGTAAAAGTAAGACTTTAAGTAAAAGTATATGTTTCACTACAAATGGAGTTGAGGGTCTTTCTTTGCTAAGGGAACAAGTTGGGTCAGGCCTGTCACCAATAAATATCAGGTGGCCTATGGTTTAATTATGAATGGCTTTTCCCCCTGCACAACTTCTCTAGTCCCATTCAACCCTTTTCTTCTTGAAAACATGCTCTGAGGTATACCAGAATCCATCTCATACTTTAGTCTTCAGTTTCCAATCCATAAACACAATGCACTCCCATTGCAATTGAAAAGGGCTACTTTTATATTTCACTATTGTTTCCTAAGCAGAACGAGGCACTGGATAGATATTGTTGGCAAGTCTAGCTTTATTATAATAGTCACTTCACTATATTATGCTCAGAATTTTAGGAAAAACCATTGATTAATTGTAAGTATTTGTATCCGTAAACACCTGCTGGTTGTGAAGTGCCCAAATCTCCATCACATGGCCATGGGGATGCTGCAGTGGCCATAAATGTGATGACCAGTTATAGATTTACTTTTTTCAGTGCTGTCGTAACTGTAAATGGTCACTAAACAAAGCAATAATTAAGCAAGGACAGCCTGTATTGCTCAAAGGTTTTCTTCCTTATAGAGTATATTGCAAAAATGGAATTTGGGATGCCGGCATATGGGTTTCTGCTCTAGAAAAATGCACAGTAATACACCAGTCAAAGCTGTACAAAAATGCCTAGGCACAGCTTCCACCTGCTACTTGATCAGGATCTGTCCATCCAAGTCACAGAGCTTGTCCTCCAAGGGAAGGTGAACCTGTCCTGAGCTCACACTTGGAGCCAAAATCAACCCAAATCAGTCACTGACAAGTAGTTCTCTTTTGCCTGGAACCCTTCCCAAACACAACATAAGGACCTCAAAAACATCTCTGGCCCAACCTCTTGGATACCAGTGTATATTGATTATCATCAACACATGAGCCACGGTGGCGCAGTGGATAGAGTGCAGTAATCAAGGTTGACTCAGCCTTCCATCCTTCTGAGGTGGGTAAAATGAGGACCCAAATTGTTGGGGGCAATATGCTGACT
>JANHJO010000847.1:13008-23688 GCA_032468235.1 Pseudoxyrhopus heterurus
ACTCACTATACACATTTCAACTATTATATGGCAGTTTAGAAGTACCCAGACCTATCTATGGCTAGGCTAATACATCTGTATGATTCTAATACTGACAGCTACCTTTAGAAGCAATTTGGGAGTTTTAGCCTCGAACATATCCCGGCTCAGGCCTGGTGTCTATAATGGTAAAAAAAATTAACAGGTTTTACCTGAGCTGATAGAAAAAGTTGAAGTTCTTGAAAAATAGGAAAAAATGGAAAAATGCCTTCCTGGGAAAAAATAATATTAAACATATTTTTGCTTTTTCTTCCAATGTGTTCTTGGTTTATGATTTTATAAGAGCATCAAAGCTGATAAGGTGGAAAGGTTAACCAGATATAATTTAAGATCATTACTTAAATCATCGCCTACACAGTAACTTTAATATTTTTCTTTCTTAGGTGGAATAGAACAGAATAGAGGGCTTGTTTCTGTCACAATAAAGAAAGTGAAAGGAGGCAGTGACTTCTACCTCCAACTTTATTTTGCTGGCTTCATTAAAATAATAAGCTTACAGGATAATAGGTTTGTGTATTCAGAAGTGCTGCTGATTTCAGGTAAGTGAGTATTGCCTAAAAGAGTTTCGGCTTGTGTTAGAAGCTAAGCAACCATGAAATTTCTTGAATCCCTTTTGTCTACTCAAATATTAGAAGCAATCATCCATGTGTTGATTTAATGCCTATTTAATATGAAGGAGAAGCTTTGTTTTAACCCTGTACATTTCATGATAGAGTTATCACTTTCTGACCATTATCATCACCTTTATCCTTATGTGGTCCAATATCCGCATAGGATAACAATATTCAGTGAATTTATGGAAAGGAAGTATGTTTCTGTGTTCCTGGTCTTTGCAAGTTTAGAACAGAGATGCAATTAAGCTTTCTTTGAGTTATTAACAGGAACTTTGGGGGGGAGGAACTCAGGAGGACAATTTTTGAGAGATGTAGCTTCAGGAGGACAATTGGTTGAGGGAATATGGCCCCAGCTCTTTTATCCCAATCATTTGCTGAACTTTACTTCTTTTAATTAAAAGCTTTTGCTTGGTCTCCCCCCCCCCCTTTTTTTTTTTAATTACAATTATTCTACTACGAACTTATCAGATTTTTCTATCCATAAGATAGCTATTAAGTTCTTATGCCTGCTAAGGTCTCTGGCACTAGCTTTGCAAATCAGTAATAAAATGGAAGTGGTTTTATCTTAGCCTAGAGTTATCTTAGCCCCCAGTTCCTCAAAATTCAAACTTAGTGGAAGAACTGAGAACATTGACTTAGTATGTAGATTGTCTTTTATTTTTCACTGAATCTACATCTACACAATCATTTATTTTCACACCCAAATGAAAAATATTATTGCTCAAGTGGTTGAGTGCCTCACATTCATCTTTTTGAATGATGAAATTCTGAGCAAAGTAAGTGATCAGAATCAAAATCTATACCAGTATCTATATAACAGTGCAAAAAGAGCCTTCTTCCTGAGTTCAAAATGCTATTCATAAAGCTCTGGTGGATGCAAGCTGATAATGAGATGCTAATATGGATGAAGTCATATATTCAGTAACTTCTAGCAACTTGCTCTAACAACAAATCCACTTTTATTTTAAAAATAGCATCCAAAGTAACTTTCACAAACAGGAATTCAATAGCACAAAAGAAAGGACAAGCACCTTTGTCTAACTCTGCTGTGCTAATTTTGGATTACTAAAGAATCTGCTTAAGAGGAGGTTACTGTTGTGACCTGTGTGGTAAAACAATCACTTTTCAAGAACTTGATAAAAGCTGCCCTGACAACATATTCAAAATAATTGCTTGGTCATTAATATTCAGTGGTATTTAAATTGCACAGAAATATTTCCTCCTTTCCTCAGATGAGCATCTGAATATCGCTTTATTCACAGCATCATTGCCTTTTAACATTCATCCTATCTTTTAAAAGGCAGCGGAAATATCAAGAATTTTACTTTGACCTTTGTGTTTCCCTTTTCTTATCTTAGGTTATTTCATGCAAGGGTATAGCTTGTAATGGTTCGTTGTTTGCAGATTTATCACAGAGGAAGATGTTAATAATTTCTGCTTAGCAACAGCAGAAGATGACATATGAGGATCATTTTGCTAATGCTCAAATGGATATTACCAACATATAAATAAGTGCCTAAGTTAAAGGTACATTACGTTAGCCAAGGAAAGTGGCTTTAAATGGATTTTCAAAGTAGCAAGTAGACTTCAGAAGAGTAAAGTATACATAGATCACCATTCTCAGCAAATTCTTCATCCTGGACTTCATCAAATTATCTTGTTTCCGTTTGATCTATAGGCAACATGAACACAGACCTGCTAAATTAAGTCTAGGAGACAACTAGTATATTTTATCTATAAAGAAATTAATGCTTTCCTCCCAGCTATAATACCTGTTATTCCATTAGTTGAAATTATTTTTCCCATGAGTATGATAAAATCCCTTTCATGACCTTGAGATATGATAAAATCTTCTTCATGACCCTATTCCTTTAAAACATTTTTAAAACTCTAATAGATATGTCAGCACTCCTGACCAATTAGCTAAAACTGACTATCTATTCTAGCGGTTAAAAGTCTTCAGTATGCTTGAATCAGCACACTGAGATTCAATTCCAAAGGCTCACAATGCCCTCTGATTCCTTACTTTAATAAATCTCATCTTTTATTTGTTCTTTATAGTTCTACTTAAATAGGTATTGTCTGCATTTAATCTTAGCAAACGTATGAATGAAATGCATATTTGAACTTGAAATCTTCTCTACACATGTCATGTCGATTAAAAATGATATGTAAACAAAATTAAATGTTGGAGAACTAAATGTCAATAAATGTTTAAATGTGATTAAAGTAAAAAGATATCATGTCAGAATTAAATCTGATAGGTAACTATACCTTCATCTGGCTTTTATTTTTCATATTCAAAATAACTTACCTTAAAAAAATCAAAAGTATATTAAGATGACTTATGTAGAAAGCATTGGATTGACAGCAACTATACAGCTGTCTGCTTACTTGACTGACTGGAATCAATCTTCTTTGGAAGCTGATAATGTAAGAAATTTTAACTTCAAACAGGAGACTATAAGAGAAAAGACAGCATACTGTTACTTACAAATATGCATCCTGAAGTTCAGTAAAAGACTTTAGGCTTGGTCTTGAAAACAAATGATAAAACAATTAAGGGAGGAGTTTCATAAATAAAAAGCTCATCCTGAGAAAGAGGAAAAAAATGAGAAAAAAACTAAAATAACCACACTGTGATTTTGTTTGGCATAGGATGTAATAAGCAAAAACTCTGGCGGGCTTTCAAGATTCTGTGATTTTACCCTACAATACACTAGTCCTTGGTTTATAAGGGCAGTTGGAATTAGAATTACCTTTGCTAAATGACACAGTTACAAAGTGCAATATCACATGACCATGTTGCTCAGCAACAGCAGTTCTAGCAATCCCAATTGGCATCATTAAGCAAGGAGCACATGGGTTATTAAACGAGGACTCATAGGACTGTGACTGTGATGTCCTGCCAGCTTCCCCTTTGACTTTGCTTGTGGGAATATCAGAAATCACAATCATATGACCACAAGATAGTGAGATGTTGGAACTCCAAGAACCAGTTTTAAGTCCCCCTCATTCAACTCTGCTGCAGGTTTGAATGGTCACTGAATGAAATGATATAAGGCAAGAATTACTTTCCTGGAATTCCTGCGGCTGCATCTGTTTCTTGACATTGCCTACCTGGAAGGACTTCATGTAACATCATAGCTGCTCTTTTTGATCATGGCCTTTTAATTTTATCTCTAACTATATGGAAAAATGGATAATAATATTAATAAGTAGTGTTTCTCAACCTTGGAAGCTTTAAGATATATGAACTTCAACTTCCAGAATTCCCTGGCCAGCACATACCCAATCCACACATTTTAAGTTTGCCAAGTTTGAGAAACTCTGAACTAGTTTGTAAATATATTTTGAAACATTAATGAAGAAAACTCAATATGTAGATAATTGTTGAATATGCACTAGTCTACTTTGCCACCTTCCAGAAGATGCAGTGGTTTCTATGTTGATGGTTTTTTTTTTCCCAAAGATCCAGCATCCTTTCAAGCTTTTTTAAAGTATTTGATCTGGCATGATTAGCTATTGCCATATGTGTTTCTTGACTTTGTCTACATACTACCACATTCCATAGGAAGCCATCATGATGCTATATGCTAAACAAAGTCTGTGCAGTGGCAAGGTGACAGAATTAATTTGATTGCAGATTTGTTTTGTGGATTAGAAAAAGTCCACATTAAATCCAGGAACCAGTTTCCTATAATGGTGCAGAAGATGACTTTAGGGTCCCCAAAGGGCATAGCCCTGTGCTCCTAAGCAAGTTTCATTCCCATGGTAGGTGCCTCTGATCTAGAGATGTCAACAGCCCAGATGATGAGTCTTCTCCTTGTTCATGTACGGGTCCCGTGAGCTCTCCTCTTATTCCATTTTCCAAAGATTCAAAGGGGTTTAAAAAGAAAAAGAAAATCTTTTCCCTATAGCTGCATTGATTTTACATGGGTTTTGGCCGTATCTTTCTGTGGTATAATTAATACATACAAGCAGTAACTCCAACATATATTTTCCAAGGCAACATCAACTGATATATATTCAATTTAACATGAAACAAGCCTTAATATCCTTCATTAAAATTCTGATTCCCTAACAGCAAAGTCATTTTTTGTACACATTTTTGCATACATTTCCATCAGACTCTCCTGATTGCTGCTGTGTGTTCCACCACAGACATTACTTCACAGATACCAGTAAATTTTGGTGTAAAAATAAATTAAAAACTAGGTCAGTGGTAATTATTTTGTTTAAATTCATACTTATTTATATTGATGTTTATTTACTTTTTCTATTTCTAAACCTTCCATCTCCGTCAGAGGTGAGGAACCTCTGCATGTGAGGATAAAAAGCAGAAAATGCCAAATGTAGACATTACAAATGGAGGCAAATATATGCATCCCAGGATAATGTTTCAGGATCCAATCTGAGTCAGTGAGCAGGATTAGAGTTTTAATCTTCCAAGCTTTCAGACTCACGCTGGAGCCCATCCTCAGGGAATTTTTTTCTCTCCAGAATATGTACATTGGACTGTTCCATGTACATTTATGTGGTGCCTGATTGTGTGTGGCTTTTAATGTTAATTGGGTGTTGATTGCTGATATTGGTTGTTGTTTTGTGCTGCTGCACCTGGGCTTCTAAGTACCTGATAAACTGGTAGTAAATCAGCAGCAGCACAAGGAAGCAACAACCAACAACTTAATAGCCGGCCACCAATTCCCCCCCCCCAAATTAACAATATAAAACAACCCAGTGCAGATATTCTGGAGAGAAAGAAATTTCCTTAGGATGGGCTCCAGCACAAGTTCGAAAACCTGGAAGACTAAAACTTTGGTCCCAGTGAGTGACGGAGACTGTATTTAATAGGCATGAGGAGAAGAAAGTTAGTTTGCCTTGTAAAGCAGCTTAAAAGAGGTACTATGAATGCCTTGGGAAGACCCAGGTGAGAAGCACAGAACAAGGGTACTAGGCAAAAAGGGGGCCAGGCTTGTCACCAGAAGGAAGTTCACAGATCTGCCTATGATCACGTGGGAAGGGTCAAGCAGATGCTGCTCTTGGCATATATTCCCTTCTTCCTACCATTATTCTCATCTCCCACTTACTTTTTTAGCTGTTCAGAGCAAGAGAGTTCCCTTGGCAGATAAGATGACCTTGGGATTCACTGTCTGAGAGATGTGAGCCTTAACAGCTCTTTCTCACTTAATTACAACTCGGCCAGCCTTCAGCCTTTCCCCTCTCAATTTCTGCAAGCATTTGGGACAAAGACAGCCAATTTTCAGGTGAAAACTCTATAGAATTGCCTTCATTCTTCCCTGGTACTAAGAGTTTAAATGTTCACTTGAGCTACCTCTGAGGACTTTAGCTTTTTCCTTTTCTCCTCCCCCACTTTCTCTTTCTCTATATCAATCCAGTGACTGCTAAGAGGGGAAGTCAAGATAGCAGTCACAACATGATGAAAGCTCTTCCATTTTTATGTGCAATCCATATGGAAAATAGGGGGGTTCCAAAACTACATTACAGCCAATATCTTGCCTTTTTTGACCCCTCCCTGCAGATATCCGTGCTATCTGTATCTTTTATTTTTGTAATTGTTGATGGAAGGGGAGAGCTTTGGATCAATTTTCAATTTCTGAAAGATTCTGCTGCACAGATATATTTTGAGCTCCTTCTGTGTTGGGATTTAGTCAAAATGACCAGGTAAATACATTTTTAAAGAATTCATATTCGAATGAGAACACTGTAATGGAAGATTGAGCACCAAGCATTAATAAAATATGCAAAAATTCATTCACCTCATTAAGATTTATAATGGTGTATTAAATATAAGAGGAAAGGCAATAATGTTTAATTAAAACAGGCTTTAATTCAATGTTACTTTTTTCTATTTTTTTTTAAACAATAATTGGTACTCCAGTCCTTATGTATAAAAACTTCCCGGAATACCTTTCACATTTACTCTAATATGTGAATCAGATTGACTTCTGTATTGCCAAAAGATAAATCTCTACTCATTCATTTTTCAAAAAAACTAATAACAGATTTCTTGAAATAATTGCAGAAAATGATTGTTGAAAGCTAAAAATGTAATTACAAAAAAAAAGTTGCATGAGGCCTCTTAATACGATTGGGGTTTTAAAGGGGAGGAAAAAAGGTTGTCCATTTGCTGAAAGATTTTGGTAAATGTAAATATCTCTGATTTCTTTCCTCAGACTTTTCCTCCGAGTTGAAATATGGATTTATTCCTTACACTAGAATAGACTCAGAATTACTTTACATAATTATATGATTTATTGTCGCTAATAATCCTATTGAGTCCAAATGCTTTCTTTAACAAAGGGTGATATGATTAATAGTAATTGGAATATATTAACAATGCTGTGTGACTTTAGAATCTGAAGCTCAACATGCTGATAATGGTTCAGCAATATTAATGGACTTTTAGTGGCTCTCTGCAAATAGCAAATCTTATCCTGAGAAAAGGGAAACTGAATTATGGAATTTATTAATGTAAAATGATTGTGAAAATGGGAGCAAAATTATGCCTTCATTTCTTTCATATGGCTAATTAGCTACAGCCATTGTCAAAGTGATTGCTGAGCCAGATTTCATGTATTTGAACCATTGGGGATCCCTTAGTTTTTCCCCACCTTGTCACTCATAGAGAGAGGAGGAGTTTCCCCTGCCTATAAATACCCTCCTCCCACTCCTCTGTTGATCCTTGTCACATTTACAGCATTAGTGCTCTGAGGAGCATATACCATTGTTTCAGTGCTCTGAGGAACACATTTACACACGCTTGTGTTTTGAAAGGGAGCAGATGTGCTGAGGCACATCTGTACAATTTACCTTAACAAGAAAGACCAAGAAACTAGATTAGTCAGGTTATTACTGTTTATTGTTTTATATAGTACAATAAAGATAGTTCTGTTTTCATCAAGAACCAGCATCAGCGTTTTCCTTGGTTAGAAGCAATCATCACGACCACCATCCACAGGTCCTTGTTTAGTGAAAGCCATGATTCTTATAAATAAACAGCACAGTAGCCATCCCTGATCAGTTTCATTCCAAGCCCAAATCTTAACAAGTAGGGATACACAGCCTGGGTTTCAGACCAAGATGAAAAGAGAGAGGGTTGCAGCATTCTCAAATCTTAGACAGATTACCTGGGAAATAAGATAGTTGACATCCAAAGAGGTCAAGATCTGCATAAAAGTTTAAGGATGCTATTGCATATGTATAGTTGCAAATAAAGCAGTTAAAACTGAAGCCTGCTACAGCTTGCCATAATATAGGACTGTAAGAGCTGGACTACAAAAATCCAGATGTCTACTAGAAGGGAGGAAAGGGTTCAAGTTTTCTAATTCTCTCTGCTACCCCTAGAAGTCATTTGGATTTTTGCAACCCAAATCCAGTAGCCCTACCATAGTGATAAGACTATTACTAGGTCATTCTTGCACCACCAAGAATCCAGAACCTTATCTAAATAGCTAAAACTGGGTTTGGTTTGATGGGGAGCTAAGTAGAAGCAGCAGTCTTGATGGAGGATCAAATATAAGTCAGTCCTTTAAAATGAAGCTATAAATGAATTGAAGAAGATTTTTAAAGGGAAAGAAATGTGTCTTTTGTCAGAGTATGGATTGGGGCATGTAAGCAAAATGTCCCATATTTGTAATAAGAAATATGCCTGTCTTTTGGGTGCTATGTATAAATAGATATGTGATGGAAATTGATATTATTTTGGAAATGTACTATCCGTTCGACATTATATTATTAAATGCAGGTGGTTTTCTGTAATTAAAAAGCACTGATTTGTTTTGTAGTTACTGGGAAATGGTCATCAGTCTTATTCCTTTCTCAGAGCCCAGTTTTAAATCTACAAGACTTATTCTAGACACTGCAAAGCTCTTGTTTGGACTATCTCCATTTCATTTCTACTAATTCTTTATTCATTGCTGCTGTCTGCAGATAATAGCATTTATATGTTGTGGAACATTAGTAATTCAGGCAGACAAATCATCTTTATCTGTGCAACCAAATATGCATATGATTTGGCAAAAAGATGATAACTGGCTGTCCTTTTCCTTGATATCTCAGAGAGTGCACATGGCATTTTAACTTGGTTCTTTCAGTAAGTCACAAGGTTATTTTGTCAACAGAGCAAAGAAAAAAAAAGAAAGATGCTGTCAGCCATCTTAACATACATTCTATGAGACATAAAAAACTGGTGATTGCTAATATCCTCTTCATCCCTTGGCAGGATTATATAGATATTCTTGGATAAAGAAAGCTGATGGCAAAGTGATGTGGGCACTCTTATCAACAAAGAATATAAACATAATCCAACTGAAAGTGAGTGTTCTGTACAATGACAAAGGGAAAGCAATATTTTTTTTCTCAATACAATCAATAGGGTTAAAATGTTTACCGTGCTCCCCGTTTCTTAGTTTGCATTGTAAAATTGGAACTCTTCCCAATATTTTGTTTTCAAATACAAGGTACATCAGATTACTTTTGTTACAGTAGGCATTTAGAGTGAAAAAGTAAGATTTTATCTGATTAAGCAGCATCCCCAGTGGGAGAGAGAGATGCAAAAGTTTTCTGAACAAAAGAACAGAAACACGACTAAAATAAAATAACAAAATGTATTTAATGTTTATCGAGAAACATAAGAAGCATGCAGTTTCAAATTGCTAAACGCATAGTTTTTCTTCAAGATAATTGTCAGTATAGCCGGTTATGGTCTGTGTTGTACCAGAACATCTTACCCTAACCCTTTCTTAAAACCAAGATTTCTCCTTAGCACCCCAACTAACTCCCTCTCAAATTTCCTGAACTCAGAACTCCTCAAATCAAAGAAGTTCCAATTTTTGTTTTTCTTTTTATGACCCTGTAATCCTTTTTATCGGGGTAGAGCTGGGACAACTGAGTGGAGCTGAGCGTTTACTGCCAGATGCCCTTCTTGATGGCTATGTGGAATTCACAGCAGATATTTTCTTTTTGCGCCCTGATAGAGAAATATCTATCACTGCCTAGGATTGAACTTTCAACTTTCTAAGGTGGAGGTGAGCTTCTTTACTCTAGGCCTACCGCAGCACTCAAAAAATTTCCAGTTTACCAGGATGTATATCTGTAAACAGAGAATATCTGAGAGTTGGGGTCCATAATTCAGCGTCCCATCTTTCCAAACAATTTCAGGAGACCATCCAAAGATATTTTGACATTACCAGAAGGGGCACAGAAAATCATTTTTTCCTTTGGAAAGGCTAAAGATTAAGATGGCAGCAGATTTCTTAAACCCATCCATAAAACCATCCGAATCTGAAAAAAAAATGACAACATTTTCGAATTGTCATTAAATTTGTGCTATGTCTTCTCAGACAGTTAGAGGGCCACATGGAGACTGTACGCTCCTTAATATTTACTGAATGATATTAATATTCATGAAACTGTGTAGGTGACAGTAATAACACCATCCAGATTCCGTTAAAATCCTCTGCAACCTTCCTTTGAAGTAATGTGTAGTTTGAGTTCCATGGGGAAAGGATTGCTTAAGTAGTACACATAGAAAAACAAGACAACTTATATTAAAATCAGAAGGAATGTAGTTTGAAACCAAAGGAAAATATTTTTCATTTTTCTCATTGCTTCCTATTATTTTATGGCTTAATATTCCTTATTCCTTTTCTGTGTTTTGCACAGCTTACTCCAAAAGATAATAATATGATGAATATGTAGACCTAAGCTGTGCATACTGGGCTGCACAGTTCAGCATGCACTGAAGGCTGAATTGCATATTCAACTTGTGCATAAAATGTGTATAAGTCATCTTGCAAAGAAAATTCTATTGTGTATCATATAGATTGCAATAAAGAATCCTGTAGAACAACCGGCACACCAGGTTGAACATGTGAATACTTCCGGCACCTATTCAGTCTTGCTGAATATGATCTATTATTCTGGATAGTACCAGTATTCCAAAATTGTTCCCTTAATTTGTGAAGGGAATTATCTACATCTGGTGAGTTAATGTATTCCTTTA
>JANHJO010000847.1:71284-83292 GCA_032468235.1 Pseudoxyrhopus heterurus
GAACCAATCGTATCGGCCTGCCATTCCATTGGATTATTTTCAGCAGTGTGGAGAGGGGGAATTTGCTGCTTTGGTAACAGTCTATCCTCCATATAATAACTACCCAGGCTATTGTGCTCTGGTGACTACTAGATCACTACCCGGAGCACGATACCATAGTCTCTATGAGACTGAAGGATGCCTATACTTTTTATTCTTCATTGTAAGTTATCCAGAGTCATGTAAACGAGATGGATGGTCTATATGTTTACTAAATAAACAAATAGATAAACAGGTTGGCCTATGTAAAAAAAAACTCATCCTCTTGTATGTTGTGTGGTATGCAATGGTAATGGCTATATATTCAGAAAAAAGTCTGAACATACAGATTTAAGTAAAAGTAAGAAAAGTAAAAGGTTTTTAACACATTGCAGTTTAGTTAAAATGTTGCCTGTGCCCATGCTACTATTCAATGGCATTAATACACATACAGATGTTTGTTTCTGTCATGGACCATTTGAGATGGGAATATATTTTTTAAAAAGTAATGTGCGGTAGAAAAAAAAAGATGGGTGTTGTGATAGGTGTGGCAGTTCTTGAAAGTGCGTAAATGGCAGTTTATTGATTGCCTCTCCTTTCTAAGGCAAAAAGAATTCCCTGGAAATATTTCTGACCATTTCTTTTGTTATTCAGATTCTGGTTATAGAACATTTGGATTTAAAGCATATACCAAAAGCCATACCATCCTAACCATTCTCTTCTATACTGCTGATTATTTTTTCCAAGTTGTTCCTTACTTTTCTTTTAAGCACCTACTTACTTACAATTATAAATAATTAAAAACTCTTAATCATATGCACATTTCATATTATATATAATGAGAGGAGAAAATCTTTTGTGAACAAAAAAGAGAAGGTGTTTACCATGTTGCCCACATGCCAATCAAGTAATTTATGTGATTCCAGAAATGTCCTAGAGAATGAAAAAAAATTCTGAAATGTCCCAGGCCTAAATAAAACCTTCTAAGCAGAGACTTGGAATTTGTCTGTCTTTTGTGCACTTCAGTGCCACCACTCTTCTTCTATTTCATTTGTGCCTATTATAAAAAAATGTTTAAGAACGGGCAAGTAAAATACTTTCATTTCATGTGCAAATATGTTAGCATGGGTTATACACTCACAGATGGCTCTGTTGCTACTATAAATGCATTCTAAATTGCAGAAACATATTTTCCAGAAACAGCCTGCAGCTTTAATACCTTTAGTATAAAACTATTACTGAAAGAATTACCAACAAATATATTTTATCACTCAATTTGTCTTTATTTTAGCGTTTCCCCAACAGCAGCTAGATCAGAATGTGTCATATTCTTGTCAGTAACTTCACATATTCTTAAATGGTGCATAATGTTGTGGGAATCCACTGTCAATAATTGAGTGGTGACAGAATATTTCTTACATGGCATCTCCTTGGGATATCATTGATCCCCTGGGACTAAGCCATCCTTTCAAGCAATGGGAGAGGCTAATAGTAGAAAGCAATATTATGAGTCAACTGGCTCTTTCCAGTTTAGGCTGAAATAACAAATAAGCAAATCCACCTGAACTCAGAGGAATGTGCAGTCTATTTCATGAGTCGAAATATTTCTTGTATTAATTAATTATATAATTAACTGAAATTATGAGTCATTTCAAGTTATTTTATAGTTAACATTTAAAACTTTATCTTTGGTATCTTTTAGACAAAGTTCAATATAATCCAGATTATGTAAAACAGGAAAGAAAACATCAGAAAGATAACTTTTAAACTGAAAGGAGAGGAAAAATGCACTTTCAAGCTTATCATGGTCTATGGAAACATTATTTAAATTGTAAAGAGGAAATGAAAATATAAGAAATTAATGTAAATCAATTTATACCTTTGGTTTTGAACCTTTTTCCATTAATAACCGTAACAAGTAAAACATAACACATAAAAAATGCAACATTTAATACGTCACAAAAACAAATCAGATACATATCTGGTAAAGAACTGTCAATGTTTTACCAGTGGGGGGTCCAGCATTAAGAACATGAAGCTTGGTCACAGTGAGTGAGGATCAGAATAAAGGGATTGTTGGTACAGTGAATAATAAAAAAGGGCACAACCAATAATAAATCTTGAACCAGTTAAAAGGCCTATATTTAAGATTGTCTGAAATACTTATTTTATCACCTAGAAGGAAAAAAATCCATAGTTTTAAGCAAACAAGGTATAACCCCTTCCAAAAACCAGTAAGATATATTCTACTCCATTGCTTAGTTGTTTAAAATATCTCTCTAAAAAGGTATGTCTATAGTCTTCATAGTTTCCATTTTAAGAAAGGTTTTGTGCATTTTGCAATAACCAATGGTTTACCTGGTGGCAATTATTATTATTATTATTACTCATCGCCCACCTTTCAGATCCTACCAGGGTGGTTTACAAAAAATGTCAACTATTAATACTAGAAATAAGAATCAGGGCAAAAGTAAACATTTTCTTCTCTCTCTCTCTCCCTCTCGTTCTCTCTCTGTCACGCTTCAAGAATCATTGCCATGGAACAGTTAAAGATAATGGCCCTGTTTGAGGGGAGGAAGCAGTCCAATGGACTAAACTGAACTTCATATCTCTTACTCATTTGCCTTGGATCTCTTCTACAGAGCAGTAAGTTCATTATTACTAGAGCCCATTAATCAGTGCTTTCCAAACCTGGGTAAATTACCCCAAATAGGGTACAAGTAATTTTTCTTTGAGTAACACATAAACTGATTGCCCAATCATAGGAGGGACATTTAAATTCACTTAAAATATTTTACCTACATTGGGTAAAAAGCACTTTCTGGTGGATAATGAATGAAATGGTTTAGGAAGCACTACCATAATTATCACCCAATACATGTGATAATATGTCTGTAGATGCATCCCATATCCTCTTTCCAATGTTGAAGCATTTAAAGCAATGAGGAAAACTATTCATGCAAAAATCATTATGTGTTTGAAAATTGTACTTTTCAGTTAAAAATCCAGTCAGCTGGATTTCAGAAGGGGCTTGCCACCGCTACTTTGTTAGGGCTGAGAGAGAATGGCTGGTCTAATGTCATCCAGCTGGCTTCAAATTTAAAGTGGCAGCAGAATTCAGTCTTTCGGTGCCTTCTGCGATGCTTTAACCATAGAGCAAATTGGCTCTCTAGTTACTCTTTTTAAATAGTGTCATTCTTTGTATCTTAAAAATAATTCACAATTTATAATATTATTATAATTGATAGTTGAAAAATAGCTGAAAATTAATGATTTGTTCACTGAAAATTAATTTCATAGGCTATTTATTTTATAGACATTTGACTGAAGAATTTTGAAGTTTAAATAACACTTTAAACTTAATGGATTTTTTTTCAACCAGTCAAATGTAGCATTATAATGAACTCTCTAACTGAAATCAATTATATTTCAAAATTTTAATCTTCGTCTGCACAGTGTTCAGTTCTGGTTAGGGTTTAGCTTTGCTACTGAAACTTGTTTTACCTAAATGGAGATGTTTTTATAAGAACAAGGGATGGTTGAGTTATATATTGAAGTTTCCCTTACAGAACAGATTCTCACAAACACCAAGAAATGTTGAAAAAGAGTTTCATCAACACAATTACAACTGGCTATCATGCATTAATTCTGTTAATGTTTGCAGTGAAAATATAACTTTTTATCACAAAACATCCCCTCACCATCAAAGTCAAGTCTGGATCCTCCACTGATTTCCTATGTTTGCACAAACTAATGCAGCCATAAAGCCACATTAAATACACAACAGAAATGCTACAGGAAGACCACAGCACATGGTGGATTTTAATGTCATATGCACACATTTTATTTACAACCAACCATCACAAATACTTGGCCCACTAAGAAAATAACACCACCAAATGAAGCAGAAAAAAAAAGAAGAAAATCAAAAAGCTTGCTGCTCTTACATCTAGTGTGCCAGATACTGTGCATATCCTGAGAAAGGGAGGAAAAAACAAAGATGTGGGGAAAGTTGGCATACAAATGGAACTTTGGAGAATACAACCATGATAATAATAATAATAATAATAGTAATAATAATAATCCTACTTTGACATTCTAAAAATAAAAACGAACTGCATGCTGCATGGTGTTCAGGAGCTGTACAGTGCTGACACGAAGCTTACAACAGGAAAAAAGAAAGTCAATTGATGTGTAATAATTACCACGCTCATGAGTGATGACTGAGGTAGGGGAAGACAGGACATTGATTTCAAAGAAAAGAAAATGGGGAAAAAAGAAAAAAGTGAGAACTTGTTTCAGAGTTAAAAAAAAATATATTTAGCATTGCTTCCGATAACTTAATTTTCCATGAATCAAATCAAAAGTCCAATTTAGGTAAATACATAAAAATGTAAAGAGAAAATAAAAATATTTTGATATCAGAATAATAATTCAACGGACAGAGAGAAAGGAAAAAGGAAGAGATGCATGTTGTATTCTTTTATAACATATGCCCAGGTTCCAAAAGAAAATGAACTTCTTCAAAGAAAACCTTACTATGAACAGCTATAGAAAAATATATGCGAAGAAAAAATATATTTCCATTCTTGAAAACCATTCATTTGATTATCAAGTTTTGGATAATCAACCAAATGAAGCAAACTGGAATACCAAAATTTACTCATATGAGCTAACTTCCAGTCAGATGAGCCAAAAAAAAAGTAAAAATTAAAATGCTAAAATAAATACTGGAGTATAATTAAGGACAAAAATGCACAGAATTAATAACTTAATGTTTTAAATACCTTTAAAAGTTTATCTTCTTTTAACTTGATGTAAACACCAAGCTAATCAAAAGAAGTTGGAAATGATTGCAGGGAAATTGCTAAAATATATTAACTTGCCTAACAGAACAGTAAATAGTTTAGTTTTCCCTCTTATTTTGATGAATAAACATGAAAGGTATATAATAGTTTAAGTATATAATAGAAGAAATTCCATTGGGAAGAATATAAAGAACAGAGGTTCTAATGCTATAAGCTGCCCAGAGTTGCTTTCATACTAGATGGGCGGCAAATAAATTTAATAAACAAACAAACAAACAACTAGTCACAGAGAAAATACACAAATGATTCTTGATGGAAACAACAGATTTATACAACAAAATCATAACAGTGGAAAAGCTGATCAAAAGGTAGAAGAGGTGAACTGGTTCAAAATCAAAAGTTCTGATACTTTTTAAAAAAAAATCAGGAATAAAGCATTGGTGGTCTCCAGATGTTGCTGAACCTATTTCTACCAGCCCATGAAGCATGGCTAAGGAATTCCAAGGTTTGCTGTCCTGCAACATCTGGAATGCCACCAGTTTTCTCAGTTTTAACTATAATTCAAAAACAGCATTTAAATCACTTTCAAGCAAACAAATTTCATAGAGAATTTATTTTTCTGTGATAGATAATTTTATTTCAGAATAGAATATACATGTCACAAGTTTCCCATTGATTAAAATAATCTCAGACAGATATTTTCTTATCACTGCAAAATTATAAACAGGTTATACTTTATAGACTTAGACTTATTGTATGGCATTCAGAGTCTTTTTGTAGTGAGGTGGGCTTAACAAATCCAATAAAATAATAAATAGGATTCAAACTTTAGCCACCAAAGTGTGTGTAATCAGCTGTGGCTGTCCTGCCTGTCAAGATTACCTGAGAAGAAGACAATTTATATACAATCATTGTCTCATATATGCCACTAGCAAGATTTAATATTGTGCCACCTATGCTAGTAGAAGAGAGATACTTCAATCCAAGAAAGATTATCTTTCTGCCAATTGGGGGATATGAAATTTGCTTTGGCTTACTGTGCTACTCATTTTACACTTCAAGGTGCTCAGACTTAACAACCTTCTATTGTTAAACTATCCAAGTTAATCTGGTGTAGGGAAAACACATTTTATTTTGGCCAATGTCTCTGCAGAAGTGGCCAATTCCTTTCATGTCATGTGGAAGGCTAACAAGTTGTCACAGATCCTTATGAAAGTCAATTTTTTGAAAAATTTTAAGTTTTTATTCTGCCTGTGATACTTCTAATTATGGTCTGGGTGTTCTGCTGACAGTTGGCCTATAATCTGTTATAATTTAATATACTACTAGAATTTTGTGTTTATAACCTTTAACTGAGTGAAACAATGCATCACAGAGCAACAATTTTTGTATCAAGTTACCTCAAATGGGCTAATTTACAGGATGAATACAAAATCCAGGACCTACGCCTGCCACGGGATTGAAATTTGGCATATTTGTGCTCACTTCAATGCTGTTATGCTGCCACCTAGAGATTCAATAGACTGGTCCCACCCTAGCCCTCCTGGGCTATATCCTGGAACCTGGATATTCCAGTCCCACCATTCGCTACTGGAGAGTGGTTAGCCGCTATCAAGCCAGCAGGAAGTCGGAAATCTGACCACTGTTTTTTTGTCCTTGGTCATTCTGTTTCTGTTTAGATAAGGAAATATCTCTGAAATGATGACTAACAGGACATAGGTTGTCTAATCGATATAATACTACACTTTCATGTCTGTAATGTTTAACTGGGCAAAATGCTGCATTATAGGGCCAAATCTTTTCAACCAAGATAACTAAATTGGGCCAACATACAGAATGTGTCCAAATCTGGGACCTATAACATAAAAATATCATAAAGCATTTTTTGACATAATACAAAACTGTCATAAAATATTTCCTGAGCTCAACTCCCGATGTTTGATTGTGCTATACAGTTCAATATGAGCTACTTTCAAGGCAGATATGTCTTTGAATAAAACCCTGAATTTTCAAGTATATTAGAGTAATCTGGTAAGGAAACGTCTCTGAAATAATGAGCCAGCAGGTCATGGGTTGTCTGGTCACAAATAAGATAAACTAAAACTAGAATTATTTTTATTTAGTGACTTAAAGGGGCCAGGCAACAAACTTTTGGGTAAAGAAAACTATACCTGATCCTTCTTCGGTTACCATTCCAAGGCCTTCTGCTTTATTCTGACGTTCGAAAGCATTTAGGTCAAGAACACTATAATGAAACATACATTGTAGTTTTAATCATAAACATTCAATTTTGCTGTAAGATGTAAGCAAGACATTTCTGTGTATTTTACACTTTATGTAACTGAGTTAATACAAGTCATATGTGGATACATTTCACTGTATGGCAGAAACATTCAGCTCAGCAAAGGAGAGTCTTTCTTTTTCTTAAAGGTGAAGACAGGAACTTCACCTTTAAAAAAATATTTAAGATTCAAATCTTCACAGGTCATGTTTAAAATAAAAAAAACCTTTTTTAGAAATGGTCTTTTTCTGACATTGTACAAGGAGGATGTTTTTGATATAGAATTAGTTCTCATAAACAAACCAGAGACTCAGCTGCATTTCCTACCTTCAGAGCACAAGCTGGCCCCTTTGTAGGCTTCAATAAGCAAATTGCCCAGACTTTTCTTAGTATAAATAATACAAGTGTCGGTGTGTGTGTGTGTATGTGTGTGTGTGTGTGTGTGTGTGTGTAAAAAGAAGTAATGCTGGTATACTCCACCATGTATAGACTCCACCATCTATAAAAGGAGTCCCTGTGGATTTTACTCCACTAATCGTTGCCGACTATAGTGGGTGTGTGTGCTCATCTCCATTTCAAGGCCATACAGCTAGCACTGTCCGAAGATATTTCTGCAGTCATGTGGCCAGCATGACATCATTGAACACTATTACCTTCCTACCACAGTGGTACCTATTTATCTACTTGCATTTTCATGCTTTCAAACTTCTAGGTTGGCAGGTGCTGGATGAGGATGGGAGCTCACCTGGTAGCTTGGTGCTCAGGTCTCAAACCTGGGCTGCCAGCTTTCCGGCCAACAAGTCCAGAGTCTTAGCCACTGAGCCACTGCACCAACCTTCTATAAGTAAACACTTAAAAAGGGCAGCTTCAACTGTACAGTTATAACTACCAATGTGATGTGCCACTGAGAGCAAAATATAATAGTCTACACACAACATCATAGCAATAAACTAGCTAGACACAATTATAAAAAATACCTTCACTTAACAATGGGAATATACATCTATTATTGAATGTATTGTTGATTGATGGGTTTTTTTTGTTGACTGTTGTTTTTGTATGTCATATTTTTCAAGTTTGGAGATTATCTATTTTTTTAAAATAAATAAATACATTTAGAGAAAATTTAGTGTGAAATCTCTATCTCCCCATCTCAACCTTTGGACTGTTTATCATAAAAACATTAAAGAAATGAGTGTGCTGCAGGACATTAAAGTAATGAATACTATATTATTAAATATACATGAAAGAAGAGTGTTTCTGAGAAGCTGAAAAGAAAAAAATATCTTTTAATCTACACTGCATTGGGGGAATTTCCCCTCAGCCAATATTTTGGCATCTATATTCCAACACTAATTCCATCCATCAAAATATTACATCTTAGAAAATAAGACAAGCCTATCTTTTAAAAAATCATTGAATCCTATTGATATTCTGTGATTCTGAAAGTCATTGGGCATATTACTCTTTGTTTCAACTCTTTGTACTGTAGCTAGTTCACTTTTCTTTTGCTTTACTTTTCAAACTAATAGAAGGATTTCCCTAGGGATTCAAACCTACTTGGTGTAAGACAACATACCCAGGAAAATCAAAATTTGTATTGAAATATTTATTCAATTGTCTGTTTATTCATTTGTTCAATTATTCATTACAAAGCTTTCTATGCTTCTCCATTCCTTACTTGCCCCGAGTAGCTCATGATGATATATAATATACGGTTTGAAAATGTACTATTTTTTTCTCTTACCTGCAAAACTGCATAAGACCAGCAAGGCTCTGAAAGAAGCCTACGTCTTTTTTGTCCTTGAGATAGTCAAGCATTTTCTAAAATAAAATATGATTTTATTTTATTTTAAAATGTTTCTTTTTTGTTTTTTGACAAAACATACTCAAAATTTAATCCAGATAGTTGTAGACAGTAATTGCCAGTTCTTAAGTAGGCATGAAAGAAGCTCTAGGTCTCTCTCTACATCCTTTCTGCTTGTTATCTCAGTTTTGCTAATGCCACAATTGCTTCTTGCTACCTTCTTCACTACTGTTGCCCTTTCATTGCCTTTTCCCCATCTCTGGCATTAATTTTGATATTTTTAAGTTTGATGCATATTGGTCCAATCAGATTGAAAGTCTTCTGCCCTTATATGTTTGTATCCGTGGGCAAACTTTGATTGCCTTGTGATCAACAACAAGCTGGCAAGTGTAGCACTTTTAGAGGTAGCAGCAGCAATAACAGTGATGTCCTGAGGTCACTTAATAATTCTTGATACAATAACTAGCACTGTAATAACAATAGAAGCATACAATTCAATTTTAAAAATACAGTATAATCTCAGCAAAACAACATACATTAAAAAACTGAAACTAAAGCCTTAAGGCTTTTAAAAGAGAAGTGTAGATTCCAAGATGAATGCAAAAAGGTATCTGACAAAAAATGGTGCCAGATAGAATTTTCTGGAGATAGTATTCCAGAGTTACAGCATCACAACTGAAAAGGACTTTTTCACCAATCAGTGCCAGGGGTGGGTTTCAACCGTATAACAACCGGTTTGGTCGGTTTTTCTATAAAAAAAAAAAAAAGTTTTGCCCTCCTACATGCCTGGAGCCTGTAGCAGCCTTGATTCACTGTGTTTTCAGCACAGCTGATGATCGGGGAAGTCTGCCTCAGCAGTTTTTCCCCATAAGAGCTGCTACAGGAAGTTTGTTTCTTTAAAACACAAACTTCCTGCAGCAGCCTCTAGGGGGAAAAACAGGTGAGGCACGCTTTCCTGATCATCAGCTGTGCTGAAAACACAGCAAATAAAGGCAGCTAGAGGCTCCAGATGGACAGGCGGGCAATATATATATATATATTTTTGTTAGAAAAACTGACCGAACCGGTTGTTACACCAGTTGAAACCCACCTCTGCCCGTCAATGTTGGTGGGAGTAGTCTTGGAGGTCTCCAGAATATAAATTTAGAGGAATCCCACTCCTTAGTACCATTGATGTTATCTAATTTGGATAATGTCTACTAGAAATCAACTAAGCTGAAAGAGCAGCAATAACTCTTCATTTCAATCCTGATCTAAAAATATTCTCCTTTATCTGCACAATCTGTTTTCCATTTTTTTTATATGCTGCTCTTGTATCAGTTTCCAGAAAGATGAAGACCACTTCACAGATTCACCAGGAAGATCACACTTAACAATCCATCTTAGAGAAGGATATAGGAGCAATGACCCTTAATGATTCTCTGTGTACTCACCTAATGAGCCTATTCAAATCCGTACATTGCCAACTTAGGCTGGATAGAAGTTGCTGTTAAAAACTTCGATGGACTAGGTGGGTCAAAATAAACACAGTTTCAATAGTTAGAAGATATATGCTAAAGATTTTTGACCTTTGTGGGCTTTGATGGCACAGTGGTTAGAATTCAGTACTACAGGCTAATTATGCCTACAGTCAGGAGTTCGATCCTGACTGGCTCAAAGTTGACTCAACCTTCTATCCTTGAGGTCAGTAAAAGGAGGACTCAGATTGTTGGGGGCAATATGCTGACATTGTAAACTGCTGTAAAGCACTATGGAGCAGTCTGCTATTGCTATTTTGGATTGGGAGACCCACACACTCAGTAACTGTCATGCTCATTGTGTGGATAAATTGCCCAATGCTGCTTGTTTTGTTGTAGTCTTATAAACTGCCATGAAATATACAGTTTTAGCAAATTAAGAAAAGTTGATCCAGTTCTAAAAGCTGATACATTTAAATAGTTGTGAAAGCATTTTGTCGTCACTTTGACAAGCTATTCCTTCAAAGTTCTTGCCAACCTTGGACATGGAGAAATGACCTAGTAAGTCGATAGGACTCTTCCTTTATTTATTTATTTATTATTTATTTATTTATTTGAATTTCTATGCCACCCATTCCCGAAGGACTAGAAAGGGATTCTTGTTTGACTTAAAGGAGCAATGAGAAAATGAAATGAGGCAAATAGAGCAATGTTGGCAGAAGAACCTGAATGGATTTGATCAGATATAGACTAGAATGTGGCTTAAAGCCTACTGCATTGGAGAGATGACAGCAAACACTTAATCTTTACCACCAAGATGACTGGCCTTTTTGAGAACTATTGGATTCTGGTCCACAAGAAGATAAAGGCTTTTTGCTAGTCCTGCAATACATTGCAGATAAAAACAGCCATATCCCTGTCATCTGGCTGCTATGAATGTGACTTTAGTTCCTGGCTGAATAATTTTAATGAATGTATTCAGTCTATAGATATGGACAGATGTTTGTCTTTGCTCTTTGTGCATTATGAATACTAAACTATGTAGAGCTTTGGGTTTTGTTTAAAAAAAGTGTCGGAGCATATGGAGGCATCAGTGTAACACTTCAGCTAGTACAGCTGAATCCTTTTCTCCGGATTATGTGGCAGCTGCTGAATCACCTTTTGGGTACTGATCCGAAGTACTTCAGTCTTATAAATACCCTAATGGATGACATCACCTGCTATCTTTCTTTCTGACACATCATTTTTTCCCCCTGACATACTTTTTTTTTCTTTTTCTTATCTCTTCCCCATCCCACCCCCCAAAAAAAATTCACGTGCAAGGCTGACAGGTAAGAAGAGACTGCTATTCTTTCTTCAGAGGGTTGACTAGCTTATAAAGATTTTTTGAAATTTACTATACAGCATTACATTAAGGACTGAGGCTCCTCATTGTTACATACAGGACTGAATAACTGAACTGACATTTTTTTTCTCTAAGGGGAAAAAATTTAAAAAGATGTGTGTTTTTTTCAGAAAATGCTGCACAGCTGAAAGGTAACAAATATTGGCTCTTTCATCATAATAATAATAATAATAATAGCATTAGATTTATATACCGCTTATCAGTGCTTTTTTTCAGCTCTCTCTAAGCGGTT